>OZ024714.1:9186303-9258604 GCA_964016945.1 Microplitis deprimator | reverse complement strand
AAATGAATTTTGATAATTTTTATCCTATATTGTTTAAAAAATTGTTATAAACAAATGCGTTGTTTATAAGATAATCAAAAAAATTTTTTTTATAACATAATCTTTGATGAAAATTATGATTTAAAAAAAAAACCGTTTCTCAAAAACATTTTTTTATTACTTAAAAACGCATTTGTTAATTAACTATTTTTTTTTACCACTTGTTATGAAAATTAAGGAACAATTTTTTTTTAAAAATCATTATTCATCTTGCTCTTCGATGTCTGAAAAAAATTTTTTATTTTTATTCAAATTTTAGTTGTTAATATAACTTATAAACTATTGCAGATACAACAAATTCATCAAGACTTTTTTTCTTCTAAATCAGCTATTAAACACATTTATAACTAAACTAAAGCTCTAACTTAATTATTTATATAATTTTTTTGCAATTATTTATAAAAATCAAAGGAAAAAAAATTTTTTTTTTGTTTTAAAAGTCGAAATATCTCATTAACTATCAGATACGACAAAAGTTGCTCATATATTTTTTCATTCTGCATTAGTTAATGAACAAGTTGAGCTCTTAGCTGAGGCTGTAACTGTATAATCTTAGAAATTATGAATAAATGTGTCAGAATAAAAAAAATTTTTTTTCCTTTGATTTTTATAAATAATTGCAAAAAAATTATATAAATAATTAAGTTAGAGCTTTAGTTTAGTTATAAATGTGTTTAATAGCTGATTTAGAAGAAAAAAAGTCTTGATGAATTTGTTGTATCTGCAATAGTTTATAAGTTATATTAACAACTAAAATTTGAATAAAAATAAAAAATTTTTTTCAGACATCGAAGAGCAAGATGAATAATGATTTTTAAAAAAAAATTGTTCCTTAATTTTCATAACAAGTGGTAAAAAAAAATAGTTAATTAACAAATGCGTTTTTAAGTAATAAAAAAATGTTTTTGAGAAACGGTTTTTTTTTTAAATCATAATTTTCATCAAAGATTATGTTATA
Organism: Microplitis deprimator; assembly: GCA_964016945.1. Taxonomy (NCBI): domain Eukaryota; kingdom Metazoa; phylum Arthropoda; class Insecta; order Hymenoptera; family Braconidae; genus Microplitis; species Microplitis deprimator. Next base: position 9,257,607 of record OZ024714.1, on the reverse strand, counting down.
AAAAAAATTTTTTTGATTATCTTATAAACAACGCATTTGTTTATAACAATTTTTTAAACAATATAGGATAAAAATTATTAAAATTCATTTTTAAGTAGCTTATGATCATAAGGAAACGGACCAATAGCAACATTATAAAAAAAATATTTTTTTCAATGTTTAATTGAGGTTTATAATTTTTAACTTAAGTAAATTGTTAATAACAAAGTGAAAATTAACAATTTTTTAATTTTTCGAACAGGAACCTTTTCTATAGCCTTTGTAAAAGAGCTCCATAAAAGGAAAAAAATCCCAGATTTATAGTTTAACAATTATCGCACTTTCAATGTTTATGTTAGTGCTACAGCAAATTGTTAATTAATTAATGGATAACTAATTAAAAAATCACGATAAAAATTTTTGATCGCCGGATTTTTGTTCAGTAATCTATCCTGAATTTTTTCATTTCTTAATTTTCATATTTAATAAGTTTAAATAATATTTTTTTCTTAAAGGTTCGAATTGGGCGGAACTTACGTAAGCGAGTGTTCCCGTTTTCGGCCGTATTTTCGACCCTCTGAAAAAATTATAAATATTGGTCCTAGAGCTCGGGGAGGTAGGACTTTTTTTTAGGAAATTTCTCCCGCTTTTTGGATCTTTTTTCAGGTTTCAAAAATTTTGAATACTTTTTGAGATATTCACAAAAAACGAAACCCCTTTTTTTTTTTTACTAAATTGTTTACAACTTTTGTAATTTTTGCAAGCGCCACTCCAAATTTTTCAAAAAGTTTCTAGATGCGATAGCGAATTGAATGACACCTCGATCATAATTTTCCGAGGCGAATAAAAAATTTTGACCTCAAAAGCACATGTTGACTAGACTATATAACAAGAATGTGAAAAAGCGGTACAGTGCTCATTATGCGAGTTAAATCGTCGATTCAATTTTTGTAACCATGTTGCCAAACGTACTGTTGTTACTGTAAGAAATAATTCATTATAGCATTGTGATTTGGCAACGTCGCATTTAATTTAGCATGGGCGGCACAGTGCTCGCCGCGCGATGAAAATCGTCGGGCGAGTGGACGCGAGTAACGAAAGGTTAATAGATTCGATAGGTGCCATTAAGGTTGCCGTAAAATTCCAAGTTCTTGTCATTTACAAGTATATTATATAAAAAATTAACGTAGTTATATGTATCAATAGACTATAATGTATGACAAAATGAAAAATTTTTTTTTATTTCTTCAACAAACTGATGTATCACTTCGTTTACAATTATTGTATGCTGTATCGCACAGTTATTACAGAGTCATGAAGTATGAACGGCAAATTGATTAGAGATAAATTCATTCAATTTTAAAATAACTCGATAAAATATTTTGAAGCAAAACATGTCTTTTTATTTGTTACAACTAATTTTTTTTTACCGTTATTTAATTTAAGGGCTCATATATATATATATATATATATATATGTCGAATTACCAGTCCAGGTATTATTAAGACTCGGGTTTGGGTTGTTGTCTTGACCACTCATTTTATTTATTTGACAAAATTAACGAACACAACACAGGTAATTACTATTCACAAATATCGTGTACACTAAACAATAAAGTTATAAGCAATAATATAAGTATCCGAGAAACACACAATATCAAAGTATTCAATAAATCTTAAATATTACAACAATATTGAATATTACACAGCATTAAATATTACACAATAGAAGTACACAAATTATTATAGCGATTAGTTTACTAAAGGATAACAATTAATTAACAATATTCGAGTTATTGCTGTATAATGTGCACGGCGGTAAAATTAAATCGAAAACGAATACACGATCGGTAAGATAGCAATGTTGTCTGTTCCTTTTCTCAATTAGAACTGCTTCTCTGTCCCCAATATTCTTGAGTCCTCAAGTCGACCAAAACTATATTTCAGGTAATTCTTACAAACACATACAAACTACGTCCTTATGTTTAAAAACTCATTATGCCCAAAGTATTGCTATCCTTCGATCGTGGCTACGTTGGATGCCCAGATGTGCTCCTTCGACCCAAGTTTACCGTCATAAACGTAAATATAAAAACTAACAAAAATCTTAAGCGGATTGAGTTGTAAAATATTTTTACTTAGTTTTATTGTCTAAAAAAAACACTCATTATAATTGGGACTTTCCCAAGTCTCAGGAAAAACCCAAGTATTATTTTATCTCCGACATATATATATATATATATATATATATATATATATATATATATATATATGATGTATCTTATTTTACCAAACTGCAGCTATTGAATGTCTTATAATGGAAGCGAAATACTGTTAATTGCATTGTAATTTAAAGACATTGATTCGCATATTCTTCGGTCTTCAATGTCTTGTTTCTGTTTCAGTGACTGGTGAAAAATACGGGGCAGACGACAACAATAATAACGTTCGTGGACCTATTGTAAAAAGTTGTGATTGCAATGTCACTAATTCAAGTGAAATAATTAATCGTGATTTTTTCAATAGTTTTGAAATAACTGACATTTATAGTAAAGCAATCTTTTTGCATAGTTGTGATGATAACGACCATTATAATTTCATATCATCAAATGATTCTATAAAAACTAAACAAAATGATTCAGCTGAATCAAATAGTGAAGAGGTATCTGCTGATGATGAAAATTCTGGTCTATCAAATATTGATGATGATGTTATAAAAAGTAGACTGCAAGTATTTTTAAGTAAAGAAATATACCATGATTCAATAGAGGTTGAAAGCCACAGGCGACATATAACTGGGGAAAAAAGACAAAGACTTGGTGAAGAACTTGAAAGCAGTTCTACATTAAAAAAAAAAAAATTAGAAATTTTGAACAATACCGAAGTTAGCATTTTAAAATGTGACAATCTGAACAAGGCCCCAAGTATTTAGCTTTTGCAGAAAATTTAAAGTGAAACAACGAAGAAAGAAGAGTTATCCGAGGATGTAGATGAATTCACAGAGTTCCTGCTCAAAGAGTATGAAACAAAATTTCAAGGCAAACGATCTAACAACTTTATAAATATTTATTTTCGGATGCCATACATTGTACATTTATATACCGAAAAACAGCTCTGAGTTTTACTTTCAATACCCAAAGGACAAGTTTTTTGTTACTTTGATTCGACAGGCTCAATTATTGCTCCACCGCTACTGTGTACTACTATACTTTAATTTTACTAGGACTGCGAGATCCGATCCAACCATTTCATGTAGCAGAATTAATTAGTACTGTACAATCCGTTCCGTTTGTTACTTTTTTCTTACTATAGCTACACTATTCATTACAACTGTTGTCATCAAGAAAACCCATTATAGATAAAATAGAGATAGATTTCAGCTCAACGTTGTTACAATCGGTGTGCCATGCTTTTAATGCTATGTCGATAATAGATTATGTTAATTGTATATATTACGTTCCTCGAGTGGAAAAATTCACAGTAATTCGTTTGTGTTCATCATATATGATGATCAAAACAGCATCAAGATATATTAAAAAAAATTTTTCTGTACCCAAAAAGATACACAAAATTACATTACTGATAATTTCTGTTTTAATGCATTGTGATACAATTGAAAAAACATGGAACGTTTTCTAAAAATTTTTAATTGTTCTAGCTGTACCACATAGCATGGAAAAATTAAATGAACTAATAGATAATATTGAGAGTAATCATACGTTCCATAAAGACGATTTCCAAATAGATGATGAGGACGAAACGGTTCACTACGAGGGATTTGAAAATTCACCACAAAAAGTTGACTCATTATATTACAAGCACACTTTTAAAATATATAACAATATTTTGGAAAAATATAAAACGAATTATATTACTGGAATGAAAGCTTTATTTCCAGAAATTGTACTACATATATTGAATTTATGGTTTCCTTACTATCCAGTGTGGTCGGCGATCGTTATTAAAAAATTTGGGATTTTATGGGACAGTACGAGTTCCGTCGAAAATCGGCATAAAATAATTAAAAATAACATGAATGACTGCGAAACTAACATACCAGCGCCAAGATTTATTCAGCGATAGGGCGAGTTGTTTGAAGGGCGTATAGTAGAGAGAACTGTATCACTGAAGACTGAAAGACAGAAAACCGGAGTAAAAAGAAAAAAAACCTATCCCTATAAATGAACCTAAACTCAGATACAAAAATACGTCGAATTTCTAAAATCGTGAAGGGTTAAGAGCTCACTAATTTTGAGATTCAAAAAAAGGTAAAAAAGGAAAAAAAGCAAAAACAAATTTATATTTTAAGCAAAACAAAATAATCAATGACAGTGAAGATGTTGATGAGCATATGATATTTAAAAAAAACCGTGAAAGTGATATTTATACAGAAGAAATTAATGATGCTAGAGAAGTTGACGATGGTAATTATGAAAATAATGAGCCTACGGCAGTAAATAGCGAGTTTGAATTATAAGACATGAAAAATATTAGTATCTTCAAAAGAAAAACAACCGTGAAAGCTGCAGATATTAAGATTAACTAAACAGTTAAGGGGTTCCCAATTGAAAAAGACAGCTTTAAAGCCCTTAAAAATAATCATTTAATTAACGACAATATTTTATAACAGGGTATTTCTCAACCATGCCAAGTTTGGCCCCTTTATTAATTGTTGTTAATAAGAGCGCCACTGGAAGATAAGTCTCAGCCTTCCAGAACCGGAGATGTTATAATAAAATTTCAGGGTCGATGAATTTATTAGAGTGAGAAAATTGAGGGATTAAATTTAATTAACACAAAATTTTATTTCACATAATTATCAAATTTTATTTACCAATTCACAATTATGCCCACCTGGCTTTTATTTCACTTATAATTAATTTAATCTAAATTAGTCCCCTGGACTTTACTTATAATGGCCACCGGCCTGATCCCCTGGATCTATTACTTTAAAAACAAATTAAATAAAATGGCAACTTGCCAGATCCCCTGGATCTACTATTTTAAATAATGATTTAACAATTTTATTCTCCTGGAATAAATTTCTCAGCCTTTTTTTTTCCACACACACACACTTTAATTCCCAACTGATTAATTGTCCACTGGACTAAATTCACACACACACACACACACATATACAGTTTATTAATTTACGTATCTTTTATTTATGATAATTAATTTTTCGACATGACAAATTTTTATTTCTAAATTTTTTCAACCGCCAACTTTTGGGTGAAGGAGATTTTATTGGTGTTGAAATAACGCCGCAGTTGCTCGCACTATCTCTCTCTACTTCCCGCGTCTAATTCTGTCTCTCTCTAATTCACGTACTCGTTATCTTCGTATTAATGATATTAGTTTATGACTTGTAATAATTTATAACTGACATCAATTTATTATTTTAATTAATTAATTATACTTTTGTCCACTAAATTCACAGCACTTAATTCCTCAATTGATTTTAATTTATCAGTCTTAGTTTTATTGTATGTTACTTTAATTTTTATCAATTAAAATTTTAGGCTACCCGCCGTAAAATTAGTTTTCTTTATTTTAATTCTTAATTAGTATTTTATAATTAATGATTTGACAATTTCTTAATTATAACTTAATTTTAACAACTTCTGGCTTTCTTGCCGAGAAATTAACAGTCGGACCGCGTGATTAATTTCAACCGATTTTATTGTAAACCTTGGCTTTCCTGCCGAGGAATTTACTGAGTTAATTTTAAACCGGAAATGGCGACTACCCACGAATTGACTACTTAACAATTCCGAACCTTATTAATTAATTATAAATTTTGGCTCCCCGCCGAAAATTTATTTACCTTCAAATTATTTGTCCCTTGGTGCAAAGCTTCGAGGCGTCTCTTCCTTCTGCCGATTTCCGACTCTCCAAATTAATTTTATTTATTTAATCTGTAAAATTCAGTACAACTTAGTTAATTAGCCTCGTTGTATCGGCTTCCTGCCTGATACGAAAATTATTTATTACAAAAGGATTTATTGCTTTTGGAAGGTTCCACACATAACTTCTCCCGAGCTTGTATAATTACCTGTAGCTCTCACGTGCGGTCACTCGTCTGGTCAATATGCCGGTCCGTCCGACTGTCTTCTCACCTTTGTTCACTCACTTCTCTAATCTAGGTTCGCGGTTCTTCGGCTATTATTGGAAAATTAGCCACTCCTGTTTAAATTCTAATTGGGTCTGGAGGACGAGCCTCTTAAATTGGCGCGCGCGGCGACGTCGATACAATAATAACGCATATGGGGTACTCAGGGTAATTGATCAACCGCGGGAAAATCAGGTTGATTTAAATTTGAATATTAAAATTTTTACCCCGTTACAATTTTGAATGCTTTTCTTGCAATACAAGTGGATGAAGCCGTTTGAAAGGGAAAAAAACATAATATTTTTGGAGACATTATTAACAGCCAGTTTACTCGAATCAAAAATAAGTAAAGGATTTTTAAACTGGATAATAAATATAACCTAATAATAATAGACAATGACTGCTGGTTTCTACCTCTTAAAGTAAGAAATCATTCTCATTGGAATCTGATGGTTGTTGATTTTAAAAACAAAATTATGATGTATCTCGATTCATTGAGAATGACATCAACAAAAAATCGCAGAAAAGAAGCAGAAGCTGAAGAAGATGTTGCCGATAAAGTGAAGGCAATCTGTAAAACTATAATACCGCTCATACAAGCAATAATTGATTTGAATAATTCAGAATTTCAAATCCATCAGTGGAAATTTTATGCTCCGAGAGATATTCCACGACAGGACGACGGAGTAAATTGTCGAGCGTATGTATGCATTTGGACGTTCATCATATGCCAGAGCATAAATGGCGAACTCCGAAATATTGACGTCAAAAATTATACGAGACAGAAATTTTGATAAATTCCGATGTAGTTACAGATCATCGACAAAGTAATGAAATAACATGAGGAAAGATTTATTAGAGGATTTATTCACCGATTACAGTAGTAAGGATTTTCAAATTAATGTAAGACTGCATACGCCTGATGGATTTTAGAGCACAATACAATATTTTGCGAATTTGTCACTCGATTAAATAGAAAAAAAGAAAACATACATTTTGAAAGATTTTTAAAAGGAAACAAAAAAAAAAAAAAAAAAAAAAAAATTTTTAAATAATTCGTAATCGTTTAAAGAAAAGCCAAAGTTATGATAACTAAAAAGTTTTCTAAAAAATTTTTAAGTTTTCAATAAATTTTTAGATTATTTAATAATTTAATTACTAGCCAAAATTACTTTAAACTAGTCAGTTTCACTATCGAATGGTCACAAAAACTATGTTTCGAGACTTATCATTGTAATTAATAGTATGTTCCTGAAACTTTATGGATATGTTTCAAGCGTTATATAACTGTTATATTATTGTTTAAGTAACTTAAATTTTTCTCTAAGTGTATATTCTAATTATATAAATTTTTTAAAAATGTGCAATACACAATCAAGAAAGTAAATTACGTAATATAAAAACGATTTAGTATCAACTTGACAGGCGGAATGATTCCCTGTGGAAAAGTCTTATAAAATCTCATAAAAAAAATTGGCTATGAGAAAACGATCAGTATTTGTCCGCGAAAAATCTCAAAAATTCTTATACAATTATTTTCTCATAGATGGTGCATCAAAAAAAATTTTTTTTTTAAATTCTCATTTAAATGATCAGAATCTATCAGAAACAGTAGCTGTAATTTTGTGATTATAAGTATTTATAAGTTTTCGAAAAATGTAAAGTTTACAATTGCGTAGATTTTGGAAATGAATAAGATTGTATGAGACGATTTCTGAAGTAATCATATAAGATTTGATACTGATTAATCAATGTGAGTACAGTAATTTTTCATATAGTAACGAAAAAATTTATGAAATTAATTAAGTTACAGTTTCTTTAGTATTGATTAAGGTTTATATGCTAAATTATTGAATTTTTTAGCATGAATTCAAAAAGTTTTTATTATGTATACTCAAGAATATTTTTATGAGTATTTACGCGAAAAATCCTCAGCAATCTATTCCCGAAAAATCTATGAAATTGACTCAGTTTATTTATTCATCAAAAATTACTCAAGTAAACATTAATATTAAATATTGAAGTCATAATGTATTATAGGATATACTATAGTACAATCCAAAAAGGTACTTATCTCTCTGTCAAATGACAGAAGGGTACTTGAACAAAATCGTATTGAAATTTGGAATATAACACTTCTGAAATAAATGTCTTAACAGGGACACTACAAATCGTAGGCGCGATCTTGTGGCGAGCACCGAACTACTCCCGCTGCTGCTGCCTAGCACCGGTGACTTCCCCCTTCTCTATATCTCCGAACAGTTAAAATATTCAAAGTACAAGAAAAAGTGATTATATTAGTATTTTTGGTGTAAATTCTTATAAAAAAAAATAAAGTAAAGCAATTATTTTTGAATGAATCTGATAAAATTAATATTTTAAGTGAATGGAAATTATTTATAAAATCTCATAAGTACTCCATAATATTTTATAAGTAATAGCCTTATAACTAAAACTTACAAAAACTCATAAATCACATAGCTTTTAAATTAAAATTAAATTTTTTAAGTTTTTACAAGTTAATTAGATTATAGATTTTCTTACTAATTCTCATAAAATTTTTATGAGAAAAAGGTCTGCATTTGTCCATGTGATTCCTGATTCAGTCTCATAAAATTTCTAAGAAATACTTGTTAAATATTTTCTCATAAAATATGATAAATATTTTATGATATTCAATAAGATATTATCTCCTAGGATAACTTTTATTAAAACTTATAAATTCTAAAAATTTCGTATAAAAAAATAATCTTATTGAGATTTTGTAAGTATTATAACATCGGAATTCGCCTGATCAATTCTTATTGAAGATAAATTAGAATAAACTGTAACAATCTTATAGAAGTGAAAGTACTTATTCAATCTTATAATCGTTGGCGGAATTCGAGTCACAAAATCTCATAAATTGAAAAATCTTACTCATTCTTTTAAAAATCTAGTACGGAAATCATGATAGAAAAACATTAGAAGCTTTGACTCATAGATTCTCATAAGAATTCATATGAGAATTTTTTTAAATCTCATAGATATTTTCGAAGTTCATAGATTCTTATAAAAAATATTCAATATCTTATCAGAATTTATGAGAGCTTTTCCACAGGGTTACTGTCGAAAATCAATATCGAGTGATTAAATTGTGATAAGAGAGAATATAGTATAAGTAAATAAAAATTGTATTGGCACCAAAGAAAAATGTAAAATAAAAAACGAATAATAGATATCGTACTATTTTATAAAATTAATAATGAATAGACTTATTCTAAAAATTTGCAATAGTTTAAAGTTCGTAAATTAAACTGCTAACAAATTAATTCTTTTTAAGCTATTTCTATTCAATAAGTAATTACTAATTTTTGACATGTTATCCTATGCATAACAATTATTTTTAAGAACTTCAAATTAACGTAAATTAACTTCGATAAACTTCAAAAATATCATTTATTTCATTATCAATTAGTTTATATTTAAATGCTCATATTTTCTTGAAAGATTTACTTTTGTTTCTAAGCTTAAAAAAGTTTGTTTTGCTGATCATCACTTTTCTAAACCACGCGCCAGCATAGCTAGAGGCATGGAGACTAGAGTAGTCTCCATGGGTAGAGGAGTTCATGGGTACTCAATGTGCCGTAAGGCCCAGGCCTTCTATTTTACGTTTCGTCCCTGCCTATCAGTGCTATTTTACTTGGCTGTCAGCTTCAGCTTCATACAGGCCAGCTTCACGAAATACCTCAAAAACGAGTGAGAGTATCTGCTTGTGTTCTTCATAGATCTCGCTGATAATGACCCAGTCATCCAAATAGGCAAAAACCTTGTTGATCCAAGCTCGGGGTAAATTCCTTTCGTGTATTAGATGTATGTAACGATCTCGAAGTTTATCTATCGCCTTCTGGAATGTAGATAGTGTATCAAATAAACCATATGGCATCATTATACATTCGTACTGTCCCGTCCTTCAACTGAGAAGGCAGTTAAAGGAATGGAATTTTTCATCGTTAAAATTTGATGAAAGGCTTCGGTTGAATCCATCGTTGTTATGATGACAGCTCCGTGTAACGCACTTAATATTATGAGCATATTAGGCAATGGGTGCGCAGGTAAAATTGTCCATCAATTAATTGGTCTATAATCCACGCAAAATCGCCAGTCTCCATTTGCTTTATGGACCATCACTGTGAACAAGACCAAAAACTATTACTCGGACGTATATAACTCTTCTCAAGAAGCTCGTCGATTTGTTTGTTAAGCTCTGCAGTAATAACAGGGCTTCTCCTATAAGGCCACACCTGAATGGGCTTAACCCCGTGTTGAAGAACGATCTCATGTTGCACTAAATTCGTTACACCTTGTTTCGGAAGCAGTTGAAATTTATCCAGTTCCATTTTAAGAAATTTTTCGAAGTCAGCCTCCTTACTATAGGTTAATACCTAACATCGAGCACGTTGTTCATGGCAATTAATTTCTTGGAACTGGTCAATCTCCTCTGTACCACGAAACCTCCAGGTTTGGTTTGCACAATTAATTTTCACACCAAACTGTGGAGCGAAATCCATTCCCAAGTCGACTGAGCGGCTTAAATCTTCTATAATATTGAGATACTGCTCTCCAGCTGCTGAACCAATTTGAATAATAAAAGGCGCACCACCTATTGTCTTGCACGATGTGTGGTAAGCGAGAAGATCATATCCTCTCTGCGTATCATCTTCTTGTTATTCACCCGAACTAAACTCACGTATCTCGTCGTATACTTTGGAGGTTATATACGATCTCTCGCTGCCTGTATCTATTATCCCGTTTAATTGGATACCAAATACCCAGACCGTTACTGGTATCCTAGCTGTCATGACTGATGAGCGTGAGCCAGTACCAGATAAAAATCTAGAACGAGAAGCAATTTTATTGATGATATGTGAGGGTAGGTATGTCTTGGAATCCCTGGCAGAAAAGCGGCACGAGAAGTAACAGGCGACGTTGATATACTGAAAATTTGTTTTTCTTCAAATTCAGACTCTAATTCTGAGTTCAGTTCATCTTCCCGAAATTCATCAGGTTCTTTTGAATCTGGTAATGGTTCCAATCGACACAAATAGGACGTATCCTCAATATTAATCGCACTTAGTTCTTCTTCTTCATCAATACCAACTAGAGAAATTTTGATATCATGCTCACTTATCGGTACACATTAATAGAACAAAAGTTATAAGGGTTGAAATTCCCAATACTTTTATTATAAAAACTATCTAATGGATTTTAACGAAACCAACGGCGATCGAAAAAGAAAAAAAAAATGAGTGAGCCTCACAGACATAAGGTCACAATAGAAGTGAAACTTTTTTAATAATTAAGTCGGTCTACATAAATAAATAAATTAATATAAATATAAATATATATATATATATAGATATATATATATATAGATATATATATATATATATATAATATTGGCCATTACATATACATATATATATTTATTTATTTATTTATATATATTTATATATGAATAATGTGGTTAAATTACGACGCATGCGCTCTACACTCGTCCATTCTACTCGACTGTTCTCAACTCCCCCCACCCTTTAAAATATATAAGGCTTGCTATACAAGCAATTCTCCTTCTCGCCTATTCTAAACTTTCACTCAATGTTTCTCCTCTGGCGCTACCTCTCCTTTTCCGCCTCAAATCGTTCAATTTTGGCCTCCGTAAAGAAGTTTCACTTCAAAAATTTTATTTATAAAAAGAGCCACATATTTATCTCGTTTAGATCAATCTATAAGCAATTGACTGTATATATCCATTCAATATGAAAACAAAGTATTAGAAGCACAACTAAACTAAAATTTTCCTACTGGTTCCGTAGCGTAGCGGTAAAGCGTCTGACTTTCGCGCGTAAGGTGCTGGGTTCGAATCCTCCGGATGGCGATATTAAAATTATTTAATTTTTCACTAAAAACTGTGAGTATGTTAGGATGATTTGTAAAGTATAATTGATGAAATATAATAATATAATGTGATTGTCTTAATACTTAATAAAAAAACAATAATAATAATAATAAAAATAAAATATCAAAAATAAATAAATACATAAGAAAAAAAAATTAAATTTTTTTTAATAAATTATTAATGAGATAATTAAAGGCAATATTCATTTGATTCATATTACTGTTTTTTTGGATCAATTCAATACAGCAATTTGAAATAATTCGATTGTTTATTGAATCAATCGCAAAGAGTTTCTACGGGCCTAAAACAATATTACTTTCAACACGAAAATTCATTTGCTTTAATAAAATTTTGACTTAACTGAAAATTCATACCTTCAATCACCTTACAATTTACTTTAAGTGAAATTTTTAACTTATTCATATAAAACAAAAATCATTATTGTATCAACAGCATAAATGACTTGAACTAATTTCTATTTGTTTTTAACTGAAGAAAGTTATTGAGTTATATCAAATACCATAGAGTTAGTTCAAACGACTCGGTAACTTCCCTCAAGAAACTCTTAGTTGGAGCAAAATATACTGTCAAACGTAGAGGACGGTAGACTCAATCGCTTGACGCGCTTGGCTGTATCCAAACGCACGGAGTACTTGAGCCAAACGGATCTGGTTTGATGTCAGGAATCTTTTTTTACAGTGTATTTTTGCAACTATAACGTATGCTTACTTTAACGTGTGTTAATTTTATTTAAGTTTTTATGGAAAAATTAAAACACGGTCAAGAGCGGATGAAGTTACTACAATATACTTTTCAACGGGAGTTAAACACACTTGATGTTTTTAGAGAGGAATAGTTTAGTGATTGATATATTCGATTTGTGTAATTTAATTGAACACAAGTTATAAACTTGCTCATCGATATGTTTTGTAATTTTTACTTGCTATTTTCGTTAAACGTGAATTTTCATTCAATGTTTCATTTTTTTGTTTATAAAAACTTTTTATTTGCTGAAAACACATCTGACAGCTTTGTTCGTACAAACTCGAAGACAAAAGGTTTTATTAATCGCATAGTATAAACAATCCTTAATTTATTGTAGTTTATATAACTTCTAATCCAATGATGCAAGATTTTCTGTTCGTCGGTTCGAAGTCTAAACTCTGATTAGCTTTCATTAGCCTTTATATTACTTTATACCTATGTTTTCAATTTTTCTATTTATATAACGCTGCTAACAACTAATTTTGAAAATAATGTTTGTTTAATAGTCAACCATGTACAACGTTTTTATAATCATTTTCAAGATATAATTATCATTAAATAATTAAATTTTTAACTTTCTTGTTCAGAGCAAATGAAAAATTTACTTGAATATAAATATTTTTAAGTGAATATAATTTTTTTTAATATTTCAGGGATGCATTGCCTCGGAGCTGTTACGGATCAGTCCTGTGGCAAGCTGAATATTAGCCCTGGTTGTAATCGTGGAAACGTGTTGAGTGTGGTCCGAGCACTCGGAATTTTAGTCTGTGAGGGAAGAATCCAAAGTTCGTTGCGTGGTTATCAAGAGGGTCCGCACTGTTCTGTACCTTTACAGTCAGCCCTTAATCATCATGTGTGTGAGAAAGATAATTATTTGGTAAGAGTCGAATTCCAGCTCTACTTAATATGTCTTGTATGATCTCATTTCACTTTCCACTACACGGAAAAAAATAGATAGGAATGGTTACTGTGCCACACAAGAATGATCGTAAAGTTTGTAAAAATTAATCTTAACACATTACTAGTTCTCGTTATAATAGGAATAGGTCGTTTTTACATACGACTGAGTACGATCCAACATAGCAACCATTACTATGTTACACATTATGTCGAAAACATGACTGGTTATCGTGTTCACAGTCACCATTCGCTTTCCAGACAATACAGGTTCCTTTTAACAGTGGATGTGTTACTATATAAAATAGGCATAGGTCCTGTGTGGAGATGCGAAATACTTCCCGGACAAATGCGTTCCATTGTCGTTTAGCATAGTAACCATTCCTATGCTGGACAGGAACCGTTGCTTTCAGTCACATGTCTGACTACTATTTAGCGGGAACTAATGTTGTAAACAGCACTCACATATGTGACTAAAAGCAACAGTTCCTGTCCAGCACAGGAATGGTTACTATGCTAAACGACAATGGAACGCATTTGTCCGGGAAGTCTTTCGCATCTCCACACAGGACCTATACCTATTTTATATAGTAACACATCGACTGTTAAAAGGAACCTGTATTATCTGGAAAGCGAATGGTGACTGTGAACACGATAACCAGTCATGCTTTCGACATAATGTGTAACATAATAATAGTTGCTATGTTGGATTGTACTCAGTCGTATGTAAAAACGACCTATTCCTTTTATAACGAGAACTAGTAATGTGCTTAGATTAATTTTTACATACTTTACGATCATTCTTGTGTAGCACAGTAACCATTCCTATCTATTTTTTTCCGTGTACCCATTCAAAATAGTCTTATGTTCATCAAGTAAAAATATTCACCTTCAAGCTTTCAGTTCCTTGTCTTTACCATAGGATAAATAAGTACACTAATCTGAAATATATTTTATCGATGGTTCCTTGTAAATTATAAACAATTGCGTATTATTAATTTATATTTATTTCAAATTAAGAGCTCTCTGAAATTGAATCAGTGGAATTTTACTGAATTACAATAGAATACAATTAATTCAATTAATGACTATAGCCATTATTAAAACTCACTGTGAAATCAGTAAAGTTCACTTCTAAATCAGTAATCTTGTTTCAATCTATTTTGCTAATACCCTCTGATATTTCAGTAAAATTTGTAGTCTCTAAAAAAATTGATCTACTTCTCACAGCTTTAACTTTAGAGGATGTTTCATAATTATGTTGCTTAAAGTATTAAATTATCCTCTTTAAGTTTCGTAATTAATAATTATATATTTATAGTTATACTTCGTTGAAAAAGTAGAAAATGTATAAAATTTTTTTTGTTTTATTTTTATTTTCAGTGCAATAGGTATCTTGTGCTAATCAAAGAGATAGCAGATATAGTTGAAATTGGTGCAAATTTGTGTATTGAAGTTTTTATGTGTAGCAATTGTCCATGTGGATTAGCAGCATCAACTTGTAAAAATCCAGTCTCTCCAATACTGTCCCCATTAATCTCGCAATGGTCGCATTCGTACGAAATTCTTCTCGAGTATTGGCGTATTGGAGTTCTTCCCAGCAAGTATGTATATTTAAATTTATTGATAGTAAAAAGTTCTTATTTCATCAACCATTTTATCCACCTTTTAAAATTAAGTTAATAAAACTTTTTTCTCCGAAGAGGATTTTTTTTTCTCGATAAATAGAACTTTTTTTGCAAGGCTACTTGAAAAAAAAAAAGAAAAAAAAATGTTGACTTTTTTTTTTAAGCACCCTAATATACTATATGTTTCAATGTAATTAAAAAACCTCCTAACTACATGTTTTTGACAAGAAGATTTTTTTGCATTTTCTACTAGAAATTTTTATTAATGTACCATAACATATTATATTATACATATAAGACATTCTCTGAGCTTCATACCAGAAGTTCCAATACCAGCAATTTAAGCGGACTGATAAGTTAAAAAATTGAAACAAAAGAAATTTTTTGTATTAGTCTTATTCATTCAAATCTCCTTTCTATAATAACGCACTTTTTGTATTAAAGTATTGTACTACTTTGAGTGTAGATATTGATTAAAGCGAGTTTGCTGGGGAAAAATTTGTAACCGAGTTATAACCCAAGACATTTTAGATGTACTATATGGAAATGAAAAATGATAAAAATAATTATTTTTTTTTTTTTTTTTTTTTTTTTTTTTCAAATATTTTTTGATCTTATATATAAATTTGTATTGTTTACTTTTCATAGGAGCTCAGAAATGATGAATTCGCTAGCTTTATATCAAGCTGTCCGATCTCGTTTACACTTTAGTCAAGTAGCAGCTTGGTGGTCACGTAGCAATGGTACTAAACCATCCTACGTGGCGACAAGAATTATACCATATAATACCGACAATCTCAGAAATTTTCGGGAGATGCCAATAGAACATACGTTTCCTTTAGCGGCAATTGGTGATGGTAATTCTGTAACTGTTACTGTCTGGGCTTTGCCACGAATGAAAGATGTACCCACGCTTGTTTGTCCCGTTCACCTGGAAAAAGATGTTCAGGAAGAAGAATGTACTGCTAGAGCACTTACGCCAACAAAAAATGTTGTCTCATCTCGTCCAGATATTAATCTTGTACTACCATCACTTGTTGATGATAGACTACAAATACCATGTGATAAATCCGGAAAGCATCATTGTAGTTGCGAAGATGAAGACGGATGTCCGCCTTCACCGTGTTTGAAACCAAATGGAGAAAGAAAGCGTCGTAGATCCTTACCATGTGGTCCGCCTGATGCTGGTTCATGTTCTCCATTCAATAATGTTCCACTAATGTCCGTTATTGAAACAACTTTGTCTAATAAATCCAAAGATGCTGGGATAAGTTTTATGGATAAAGAACAATCTCCTGACGTAGAAAGTTTCAGTAATCGAACCTGTGCAAGTACTGGTACACTTGAACGTAGCTTTAGGATGCAAGTTAATCTTACTCTTAAAGCGCCAGAATATAATGAAAAACGATATAAACCATCATCAGAACTTTTAGCCGCTGAAATGCAATCATATGTCAATAATACTGCTGAAACTGACTCTAATAAATTTAAATCTTTTGTGCCTTTTGTTGATTCAGAAGACTTACGAATGTCTAACACGTTTAATTTTAATGAAAAAAAATCAGATAGTTTACAAGAAAAAACAAATTTTCTATCGTCTGTATCAAGTAAAACTAATGCTGTTATAAATCCTTTTGTGGAAAATTTTCCATTTTATGAATCAAATTTTGGTCCATCTACGGTTTTCAGTTCAAAACTTCGTAATAATAATAATAATAATAATAATAATAATAATAATAATAATAATAATAATAATAATAATAATAATAATAATAATAATAATAATAATATTAATAATAATAATAATAATAATAATAATAATAATAATAATAATAATAATAATAATAATAATAATAATAATAATAATAATATTAATAATAATAATAATAATAATAATAATAATAATAATAATAATAATAATAATAATAATAATACTGATAACAATAACGTTAATAATAATAATGATGATAACAATACCGTTAATAATAATAATAATCTTAGTAGTAATAATAGCAATTCTATAACTGATAATTTACCAAATGAAAAAAAATTAAATAATTTAAAAAAAAAAATTAGAAAGAGTCCAATAAACTGTGCTAATGGTAATAAAGATTTAAGTCATTTAATGTCCAGATTAACGTTTCCGAAAGAAACTGTTACTAAAGTGCGAAAAGATGAAATTGGAATTCTTGATTGGATAAGTAAAGTGCCTGGTAGAGTACTTAATGGTGCATCGAATAGTATCAATATAGTCGAAGAAGTTAACAAGTCTATAACAAATGGTTTTAGAGATGAAAATCAAGAACAAAAGCAATTACGTGATTCCAATGCGGTCAAGTTCAATAATTGTAACTTGGAGTTGAGCCAGCGTGAGTTTGATGAAGTTTTGGCAGTTCTCAGAGCAAGAACACCGACTAATCGACGACGTACACCAGTCAAAACGCTTAGAAAACGTGAACGTGTTGATAAAATCGTAGAGTGTAATATTTTAGAAAAAACACCAATTAAAAATATACCTTCATCAAGTTATATGAGTTCTACTCATCGTGAAATTTCGCAATCTACAAATTTATTAGAAAACTGTATTTCACAATCGTATTCAAATACATCTATAATTGATAATGGTCGAAAATCTAATAAAGCAGATGTATTACTTGGAGCAATTTTACGCACTAGCCATGATCGTAAGGGATTAATAGATATATCTAATGGCACAAGATCTACTGTTTTGTCCAATGATACTAATGATGATGTATATTGTAATATACAATCTACACTGACAGGTGAAGATATCGATTCATTAGATATACCGTTTGAAAATGACAAATTTTTACCATCAATACTGAACAAGAGACTTAATCGTTTGAAACTATTTTTTAAAAAAGAACAAGAACGAAAAGATACCTTAACAAAAGATCTATTAAATCCTAAGAATAATTTCGTAAGTTCGCCATCTGATCATGATAGGCGAAAAATTAATTTTATTAGTACAAATAGGGTAAAAAGAAAGATTGACTTTACTAATTATCCTGTGAGTATTAGCAAAACAGAATCTTTATGTGAAGAACTTGTTAATGAAATAACAAGTAGAAAACAAGAACATGAAGATTTTCGTAAAGTTGATTCTACAGTAGAAGATTTATATGGCCACAAAATTTTGATTAAGAATAGCTCACAGTCTTCCGTTAATCACAGTAATGAAGATCATGATGATAATTGCTGTACAATCAATGAAGACAAAGTCAGTGAAGGTTGTCAACTATATCAAAATTGTTATGAAGTATCTCGTAATAGTGTTGAAAATGAAATTCATGACAAAAATGTTCCTTCAACAATGGAACAAGTACGTTTTAGAAGATCTTTGGAAAATGCTGCTTCAATGGTATTTCATTGTAGAACAGGCTTACCACTTACGTCCAGTCCAGCTCCACTTAGAAGAGGCAGTTGTTGTTTTGATTATGATAGTACTCTTAATTCTGTATCATCAAAACGCAGGTATGTACAAATACATTAAAAATATAAATAAAGTCTAAGAAAATTATTGAAATTTCAGTGCTCTTTTTGCATTAAAAACACCACCAAGTCCGGGAGCAGTATCATTAGAAGAAACTGATCGTGAAGTTGGGAATTTTTCTGAAGGTGATGAAGCTCCAAAGCGATCATCTTCCCGCAGCAGACCTCAAAGTCATTCTCTACTCGGTAATTTCGAAGAATCCGCATTAAATGGAAGATTAGAACCAGTTTCAACGGTTCATGGGTTTACTGCTGAAATTGGAGCGAGTGGCGTTTTCTGTCCAAAGCATCGTAAACTTCCGGTGACAGTTTTTTTTTATACACTCGGTGACAATGATAAAGTTTCAACTCCTTATCTTGTAAGTTAATTTTTGAATGATATTTTATAAATATATATGTTAGAATGCTTCGTTTGAAACGAACATTTTTTTTTTAGCTAACACAAGAAAATTTTGTTACTTATGTTGAAAAAAAAAATTCCTAAAAAATTTCAGCTCTTAATTTTAATTTTAAGTACTTCCTCTCGAGCATCAAAGTTTCTCTATTTAAAAAGCATGTAAATAAAAATTTTTGTTATTCAAATTACGATAGCTCAGCTAAATTTCGTCATATCGTGTTGTAAAATAAACATGATACATCGAGTGTTAGCCGCTCTTCAAAAGTATCAATGATGACTTTGCCGTGACTCGAGCTATTTCACGTGTGTATGTTCCTAAAGTTTTTTTTTTTACTATTATTGACCTTTTTTCATCAATATCAGAAAAACTATTGAAGTTTTCAAAAAACCCCAAAGGATAAAGTTTTAGGAAATTAAATTTACTACAAAATGAGTATTACAGATTTTTTGCTCCACTGCGTTGGTTGAGAGATACATCAAGTTAAATATTTTTACAATCGAAAAAATTAATAAATTCTAAGTTTTATTAACCTTAAGTTCAATATTAGTTCTAGATAATACATGAAACCGGGGCACAACAGTTTCTTTATGAAAGTAATTACTTTTTGTGGCTTTTTCAACAAAAAATTATACAATCGTTCATTCACGAGCTTAATCATTTTGAAAAGCTTCGTGCAATTCCGCTACGTCCGGGAGCTGCCGAGCTCGCTACTGACTTCAAGGTCAGAATAGTGCCGGGTCACTCGCTTGGACCCAGCACATACAATTTCTCGTTCATGGCCGTGTCAAGCCGGCGTGAGAGCCTCGCAACCAGCCGGCCAATCAGAAAAATTGGTGGCTAACTACTTCCTGTTGGCGCGCTTTTAAGCCAATGGGAAAATTCGCTGGGACAGACATGCTGTCCACGTCACTACCGAGCGGCAACGAAGGAAGAAGACGCGGTCATGATATTGATTCTACTAAAGATGGGCGATGTTGAATAAAATAATCGATGTTTACATAATCGATTTAGCTATTAATCGATTATGTGTAATCGATTATTGACGATAATAATCGAAAAAAAATCGATGTTTTTTTTATCACGTAAAATAAATAAATATATGAATAAAAAGTATATGCTTAAGCAGATTAAAATAACAATATTTTTAACTATAATTATTTATTAAAGCTCCAATGTTCTTCAGAAATCGAGTTTAAAAAAACTAATTCATTTAAATGAGAACTAGTTAATCGACTACGCCGTTCTCTTGTAATGTCTCCTGCTTTTCAAAACAAACGTTCCGAAGGGACGGAAGTTGCAACAATACACAGGTATCTCATTGCAACATAAAATAAGTTTGGAAAAACATTTTTCATAGACAGCCAATATTCTGTTGGAATACAATTTTGATCTAAGTATTGTCTCAATTCCAAATTTATTTCTGAAGAATCAGAGTTTGCAAAACGTTTGTTTGCAACTAAGGTACTATGGTAAGACCAAATATTAAACTTAGTAGCCTTATTAGACAACTGATTTGGATCATTTAATTCATTTTGTTTATCTAAGTTTCTAGATTTAAGTAATTTATTTATTTCACTAATAGCATTTGCACAAGCTACATTTTGTTGAAAATAGTCTCGTTTAAAACGAGGATAAAAAATGGTGGACATTGCTAAAACCTTGACACTTTCAACGTATTTAAATTTAGAATTTTCCAAATCATTAATTAAAATAGCTTTCAGGGCAATCCTTTCTGACGTTTCAGGTTCACAATAATGCAATGCAATATTTAATAATCTTACTATCGGTATTATTCTACTTCCTGTAGGATATTCTTCACCACTAATGTCTTTAATGACACTTTCAATAGGTTTCGAAATTAATTCAAGATCTCGCACGACGTTTATTTTATCACGGCTTAACATCTCAGGCCCTGTTGTACACATTCTTAAAAGTTGACACAAATAATTTTCCAGCTGGAGAAATCTCTCTATCATATAATCGGTGGAATTCCATCGAGTTTGGACGTCTTGTTTTACTTTCAACAGAATATTATCATTTTCTTTATCTTCAAGCTGAAGTTTTTTCAATTCATCTGTAGCGCTAGTACTTTTCCTGATGAATGTAACAATATTTCTCAATTTAGAAATTATATTTTGAACATTTGCCATATTTTTATTTTTTAATGCATCAAGAACCAAATGCGACAATAAATGAGCAAAACAGGGTACGTGCCTGCTGGAGTCAAATGTATCTTTCACCATCTTCACCATATTTGGAGCACTATCTGTGACGACTAATAAAACATCTTTCATGTCATTTCCAAAAGGTTGAATATTCTTTTTGAGTATATCACCCAAGTAATCTGAGTTGTGACTTTGGTCGAGATGGAAAACACCTAATAGTCCTTTCTTAAATTCGAAATCTTTATTTAGATAGTGATCTGTCACTCCGAGGTAACTTTGGTTAGAATTATCTGTTCATACATCACAAGTAAGTGTATGTGATTTCGCAATTGATAGAGACCGAGAAAAGTTATCGTGCATCAGAAGGTATTTTTTCTCTATTTCAGTAGGTATAGTTTTTCTTGATGGTAGCTTATACAATGGAGCAATATTTTTAAAAAGTAGTTGGAATCCTCTATGTTCCACAGTAGCTAATGGTAATCTATCAACAGCAATCATATAGATTATTATATTAGTTGTTTTTTCTGCATTCGAACCATTATCTATTCAAGAAAAATTGAAAATAATTATGATTAAAAAATGCTTTCATTAGTTGAGAAAATGAATTTTATATGCTTACTTATAGAAGATACTCGTTGGAAAGCTTTATCTATAGGTTCATGATTTTGATGATAAGTAGTTTTCGGTTTGTTATGTATGGTAGAATTTGTTTGTACTTTTTCCTGTAAATATCTTTTATTATTACTCATTGGACTTGTATTTTTTTCAATTGAAGGAATTAAAAAGCTATGGACACGTTCAATATGTTGCCACAGATTACTACACGGAAAAAAAATGTTGAAATTTACTCGAATTCTCAATACTTTTTATTGTTTCAAATATTTCTGCGGCGCCCGGGTGTGATTTTGTTGTATATTATAAGGTACAAGGTTAAAATATATGAGTGATCTGTTGAAATATACTTATGGTCAAAGAAAAAAAGTACAGGATAAACATATAGTTTTTAAAATTTCCAAGAGTAGAAATTATTATCTTGAATTGTATAGTTTCATTGGCAGGATGATATTTTTTAGACTGACTATGGTAAAAATTAAAATTTAGACCATAAATTTTAAAGTTTCAAACAATAAAAATCTCCAAGTCGATATATATAATTTCATAGTCGATCGTTATTTTATCTTGTGCAACCATACCTTCGTGGTTTTAAGAATGCCGTAAAAATACCGTAAATATTCGGCATTTATGCTCATGCCGTAAATTTACCGATATAATTTGGTATTATCATGATTAGATTGGCCAGTTTTTTTACTATAGTTATGCAATATACTTACTGTACTTAAACTGCAAAGTTACTAAAATACTACAGTAAAATTACTATAAAAATGCCGAACTTTTACCGGAAAAATGCTATATACAAATCATAATAATACGATAATTTTATCATAATAAAATCGTTTTTTTTTTGGTAATAATACCGTAGTTATCCTGAAATTTTGCCAGATTTATGCTGATATAATGGAAAATTATAAAAAATTGAGTTTTATTTTTTGTTCGCTTCTGCATTTAAAATCATCGAAAATGTGCGAAGTATAAAACTTTTTATTTTATTCTATTAGTTCACACGTTTCTAATTCAAACAAAAGAATGTAAGTGAAAATAATTATCCGGGAAAATTGATGTCTTCAATTTTCTTAAGGTTATTTGTATCCAGATTAATATAATTAACATCATCCTTCAAGTAAGTGACTTGGCACAGTGGTTAACAGATCAGACTTTAAATATAAAGGAGTCCGGATCGATCCCACGAGACAGCGGTTTTTTTTTTTTTTTTTTTTTACATGACAGTTATTGTATATATAACTTTATAAAGTTATATATAATTATATTAAATTATATATAATTATATTAAATTATATATAATTATATTAAATTATATATAATTATATTTAATTGTATTAAATTATATATAATTATATTAAATTATATATAACTTGTAACGTAAATTTTACTTATTACTCGATAAACTCAACAAAATTATACATAAATCATTACCCAATAAAAGTACTCAATTATTCGAACTTAAATTACACAAAATCGGGCTACGTTACACTTCGCCCACCGATCACTCCTCTCATTTCCTCCAGATCCTGACGGGCGCCAGCCGACTTTTATTTCCCCGGTATCGGCAACCGGTCTAAACGTACACGTAAATTAAAACCTAAAATCTAAATCCTTCGGAGATGAGAGAAATGGACGGTGGTAGCGGCATGTCCTGGTGCGCTCAGTATGCTAGGTTGTGGAAAGAGGGTCGCGGTTCTTTTGACGCGTAAGAAGCCAATTAATCACATTTAAATTAAAATAAAATAAAGAAAGAAAATAAACTAAAATACCGTACAGATGACGTGAGAGTGACGCGGAGGGCCCAAATGGCCCGCGGTCGAGTACTCTCGGTCCATCAACCGAATAAATACCTGAGTACGCCATCGGGAACCTCTCGTGGACGACGAATCACAAAACTTAACACAATAATTAATAAAATAAACGAAAATAATGCGGTAATTCGCGACAAAAATTCGCACGATAAACGGCTCCAAGAGCACAACTAACTGAGCCACAAGCTCCAAACGACGACAATCTAGGGTTGCGGTCGAGGTCTATCTCCGCGACTCTCCGACTCGCCACCACTCGCTTCCAAACTCCAAACTCTACTCCTGGGTCAGCTCGTACTCGAGCGACTCCGAATTCCAACTCTCCGACTCCATGGTCTACTCTCAACTACCCTTCTCTGTCCTCCCACTCCATTCACTCGCGCGCTATACTATTTCCAGTCACTCTCACATCCTCGCTTCTCCATCCATTCTTCCCCCACTACACACAAGCCGTGGACTCACGGGTCTTCCCGCAATGTCACTCCCCGTGATATCCGAAGTTAGCGAATTTTTGGCTTCCTCGAGCATCGCAAACGAGGCCTGCCATTCCCAAATAAACGTACACGTACCCCAGCTAACTCCGGGCATCAACACGAAGGGGCGGCGACATCTCAGTCGCTCCTCCGTGATCACCACATCAACCCCGAGGGCTAAGCCTAGGCCTAGTCGTCATTACTGGTCGGGAGGCACGTTATCTTGGCCACTATCCGCAACACAGCTAGACATTCCCCGTTAAATCCACGCTCCATCACACAGACACTCCAAAATATACACCGTACCGTACACGTACTCGTACCCTTAACACACTTAACTCACCGCATATACATACTCCATACTCTCAACTCATCATCTACTACACTCAACCCGACACACATACTAACTGTATCTCTCTCTAACACACAGAATCACACGTACTCCATCTCCACTCTGCCTCCTCGGCAATGTAACGTCACAAACTAAATACCTAAAGGCCTGATCATACCTGCCCATGTCTGTTCATGTCTGAAGCGTTAAATACGCTCAGGCCTGATCATACCTGTTCATGCCTGTTCATTTTTGATCCAGCCTGATATATGGGATTAAATTTAAAATCTTAGTTATAATTAAATATAACTAACTTAGTTATAATTATATATAGCTATCGTAGTTATAATTATATACAACTTATATATAATTTCATATAACTATAAATCAATAATTAATAAATTAGATATAAAATTTTGTTGACTAAAAATCTATCATGTATAAGATATAAAATTTTGTTGACCAAAAATCTATCGCGTATAAGATTTTTATTACTTGAAATTCATACGAAACTTATTTTTCAAGTCAATCTCTTAGGTCAACGGGTAGCGGGTTAAACTTTCGAGCACGAGGTCCACAGTTCAAATCTTGCACACGCCCGAATTTTTTTTATTTTTTTATTTATGGAAATAATCATATATCATTGTATATAGTTATATATAATTATATATAATTATATAGGGGGATCATTCCATGCCAAATCGACCAGTAGTTGGAATCGACCCCTTTCAATTTGGGTGAAATTTGGTCAAAACTTGTCTTTTACCATAAAACAGAGATTCGCCAAAGGAAAAAAATTAGAAAAATTTTTTGCGAAAGTTATTCGAAATTCAAAATTTTATTATTTATTCATTTACCAACTTTATTATTTGAATATCTCGAAAACTATGATAGATACAGAAATGGTCTTGGTTTTGTTTTGAAGAGGACACTTGAGGCTATTAAGGAAAAAAAACATTTCGGAAAAAAATTTTGAAAAATGAAAAAGCTTTCGAATTTTGAATATTCAAAAACCGTCAAAATCGTATGGTGACACGAAATTTCGTACTCAAATTTTTTACTACAATACCTTTAAACAATCTTAAGAGATCCTGAAAATTTCAGAGAGATGTTTTTTTTTTTGTTTCAACATTATGAATTTTTGAACTTAGTAAAAAAAAATTTTTTTTTGTTTTCATCCCTCAGTCTCGCATAGTTGAGAAACAAAATGTCATTTTGTGAATGAAAAAGATTATTTCACCACGTTTTTATTAACGCAACGCGCTTTCATGGATTGTTCGGGTGGAATTTTGTAATCGATTTTAAACTAACTTTCCGATGAAGTAGAGATTTGAAATTTGAAGCATGACTCAGAATTAGATGACAGTGCGAGAAAATAAAGAAAAAAAAATGAAAAAAAAAAATCGAATAAAAAATTCGTATCCATTTGTTTGTCTGCTCGGTATAAAATTTTCATAATCATTTTAAAACTAACTTCTAAATATGACTTACATTCTTGAATATAACTCACAACTGAATGACAGATAAAAAAAACACCGATTAATAAAAATTCAATAAAGGGAATGGAAAGAATGCGACGACTTGGACTTCTAGATGTATTGAAAATTTTTAACTAAAAAGGTTCTGGCTTTAATTTATTTTGATATTTTTAAATATAAATTTTTTAAAACATGATTTTGGCTTGCTTCTTAATTTTATTTTTCAGAAAAAAAATAAAAAACAATTAACTAGTTTGATAGTTTACTGGTAGGTAGACATAATTTACTATTTCAGATATAGTCAGGTGTTATCAAGGTGATCAAAATCGATTTCGAAATTTCACACATGTTATATTAAAAAGCAGAAAATAATGATCGAAATAAAAAATCTTTTTAATATACAACGTTTTTAAAACAGACTCACAACTGTAAAATAATATCTCTGAGGCTCATCAAGATTTAAAACCACATACAGATTCCGAACTTCTTACAGATAGTCCTGAAAATTTATGATTGTGAATTTTGAATAGCTATGAACATACTTGTAAGATCTAAAACGATAAATGTGGGACGCATGCAACCGATAATTGATACATTAATAGTTTAACTAACAATTTCATTGCACTGCAAATGAAATGAATCGATGTGTGAGTTTTCTCATCATTTGCTCCGCTCTATACTTTTACAGTCATGTATTTCATGCGTTCCACGATTTTGTTTAAGATCGTACAAATTTTCTTTTACACAAAATGACATTTTTTTTCTTAAATATGCGAGACTGAGGAGTGAAAACAAAAAAAAAAATTTTTTTTGCCAAGTTCAAAAATTCATAATGTTGAAACAAAAAAAAACACCTTTCTGAAATTTTCAGGATTTCTTAAGATTGTTTAAAGGTAATGTAGTAAAAAATTTGAGCCCGAAATTTCGTGTCGCCATACGATTTTGACGGTTTTTGAACATTCAAAATTCGAAAGCTTTTTCATTTTTCAAAATTTTTTTCCGAAATGTTTTTTTTCCTCAATAGCCCCAAGTGTCCTCTTCGAAACAAAACCATGACCATTTCTGTATCTATTATAGTTTTCGAGATATTCAAAAAATAAAGTTGGTAAATGAAAAAAATTGTACAATTTTCAATTTCGAATAACTTTTGCAAAAATTTTTCTAATTTTTTTCCTTTGGCGAATCTCTGTTTTATGGTAAAAGACAAGTTTTGACCAAATTTCACCCAAATTGAAAGGGGTCGATTCCAACTACTGGTCGATTTGACATGGAATGACCCAGGGCCATTCTTTATCTATAATTTTTTTACCTGGATGGGCATGAACAGACATGAACATACCTGATCAGACCTGAACATGCCTGGCCAGGTCTGGTCAGACCCGGTCTTTTCATATCTGATCAGACTTGAAGACTCATGCTTGTTCATATCTGATCATTTTTTCCTGGGTTCTCACAAAAATAATAATAATGTCGTTTTACTTACCTTTAACTTCAAACATAGTTAATTAAATTATATTTCACGTACGTTATTTATTATTCATTGGGGTTATTATTATATTATTTTTCTAAATACAACAAATGAAACACGATAAATGAAATAATAGAATTAATTTTATTGTATCGTCAGAGGGAAGTATAAAATTTTGTCTGGGAAAGCTATTGCGCAAGCGCTGTTGAGTCGAATTGCTCCCTCTCTGTCTTTTTAGCCGAAAATCCACGGGACTATTTAAATTTTTTATTTCGATATTAAACACAAATTAATTGTCAACTGTATTTTTATTTTTTAATATTTATATTAAAATTTTGTATAGTTGAATAATTTTTTTACATAAATTTAATGAATTAATTAGTATTCATACATCAGTTGACAGGCTCAAAATTGATGCAGTCTATACTTTTATAAATGATATTCCAATTTATATTCTGAACAGGATACATTTTTTTTTAGAATTAAATCTTTAATGAAAAAATAAGCTGCAACATTAGAATCTGCAATAAATTAATATTTTTGTAATAATAAGAACCATACAAAAGTTTTAAAATAATGCATGAATAAATAATTATGTCAGTGATTAACATACGCTTTGGTTAATAAAACTTGGAATTTGATCATTTTTTCTATTGTAAAAATATTTAACTTGGTGTATCTCTCAACCAACGCACTGGAGCAAAAAATCAATAATACTTACTTTGTAGTAAATTTAATTTCCAAAACTTTATTCTTTGGGGTTTTCTGGAAACTTCAATAGTTTTTCTGATATAAGGATTGAGAAAGTTGACCTTTATGCCACCTGCTGAGAAAAATTACAAATAAAGTGATGGTAAACAGTATTAGTTTAGCATTATCAGTGTCTTTAATTATTTATTTTTTTTTTAAATAAAATAAATTTTCGAGATGTCTTCATCAAAAATATCGCGTTGTATTCGCGGCTGTTCAAATATGCCATATAAAAATGATACACAGGTGAAATTTTATCATTTTCCCGAAAGTTCACTGAACACCGCGTGGATACCCGGGAAAAAATGATTTTGCCTAATTATATATAATTATGTATGATTATATATAATCATACATGCATTTATATATGATTATATATAATCATATTTACCTCCATACATAATTATGCATGACGTTATATGTCGATACTGCCATTCTAATATGCCCTATCCCACATTTGGGAAATTTTTCAGGAGACGATAAAAACGTTTCACGTTAGCAAATAAAAGAAAACTAGTAACTTTTTTTCTGAAGTTTGTTTTAATGCATAAGTAGTAATAATAGAAGTAAAAAAAATTTTTTGTGATAAATTGTTTAATTATTATGTGGGTTACGACATATTGATTGCTGCTACCTGTGTGGGATACGACATATTGTCAATAAGATTGAAAGTGTTATAAAAAAGAAGAAAATTTTGTGAAAATGATTGCTTTTATTCGTTTTTAAATTAAAAAATTTTTAACACAGTTTAACATATTATATTTTTATGCAGATACAGGGTACAACATGAATTTTTAATTTTTTTTTTTTTTTTTAGATAACTTTATATTTTTAATATCTTTAACATTATCCTTAACTTTCTTATTGTTTTTTTTCTTTGTTAACTTTTGTTTTTTTAATGTTAGATACATTCTCTTTTTCAGGTTCCTGATTTTTTCTTTTTCTCAGTCTTCTATCACAGGTTTCCTTATAATTAATAGCACTATTATTAATATCACTTTCAATTTTTTTTTCTTTACTATTGCGACGTAATACTTTCCTCGTAACTTCACAATTATCTTGACTAGCTTTTCGTTTATTCTTGGTCTTCTTGGTTACTTTATCAATATTCTCATCCACGTCTTTTAAAACTTCCCTCGACGAAGATTGGTCAGTAGTAGAGTCATCATTGTTTTTATGACATTTTATATTATTGTAGAAAATCTGAGTGTCTTTAGGCAATACTTTCTTCAAGTCTTGTAGATTTTGCCACTTATTTTTATTTATCTTTAATTTTTCATTAACTGATGGTTTCAGTGTATAATCGAGATTTGATAGAGGGTTTTTAATCGGTAAGTTCACAAAGTCATCGCTATAGCCAATTTTATATATAATTTGACCGTCTGGTAAATATTTCAAACTGCGAGTATCTACTACTTTTGATTTACCTGGACGAATTGAAGTAAATCTCATTATCTCATGATCATCGTAGTTCAGAAAATAATCGTAGCTGAGATATTCAACATCCAGTGGCTTCGGATTTCGACGGGCTTCTTTAACAACTTGTATATAATCGGAAGGCATAAAAATATCTCTTCCTTTTAATCTTCTTTCAATCAGGCTCTGGGTGGAGTCACACTCCATTTGTGTATGATCCTTTTCAAGATATTTCTGCTCAATTATAATTTTATATTGAGATGACAGACGAGATAATGCATTGGACAAAAAGCACTTGCGGTTTTGATACCCGCAACCATCAGAAAATAATACGACTGGCTTTGGGGAATCATTTAACAATTTTTCAAGGTGTTTAATGATGATAGTAGTAAATACTGAAGAACATAAATCAGCTTCAGTTTCGTTCCATAAATAATTAGTGCTGTCGTGTGTTGCGATGTTATAAATAGTAAAATTATGTACCTGTAATCTACTCTTGTAATACAAAGCACTTGCCTGCAGTACAGGACATAATTTCACAGCTTGAACATCTATGGTGAAACAATAGATTTTATTGTCTTCAGCACTTTTTTTATCCCGTTGTTTTGCTTCAGTCGCTAAATTTTTTGTAGCAACATGATTATCATACAACTCTTCTGTAACCTGGCCAGTTTTATATGAGTAACAAATATCACATTGATCTTTGCGTGGTTTAAAAAATGCTAAATTAGCTTGATTAAATATTTCAGAAAACAAAGATCTTGATAGTGGAGTCCCCACATTATCACTTGAACATCGCTCTTTGTACAACGAATAAACTTCACTTTTTGACTTAAAATCATACTGTAAATATAATCTACTAGTTTTTTGTCTACAATAGTGACTTTTAAGTTTTGGGAGATCATCTAAAAATTTCTTTGCGTGCTCTTTTTGGTTATTGCTCCGTAGAGAGTGTGGTGATGTTTGTTTTTTCACACTACGTTGATGATTCCTCGATTCTGGATTATCAAGTAACCCAAAAATGTTGCCCTTGTTCACCCAGTGCCTTACCATCTTTTCATTGAGCCTCAACGTATTTAAGAATGTCGTCTTACATACTTGATATCGTCCAGAAGGTATTTTTGAAAAATATTGAACTGTGTTTAGTCTTCTGCTTGTGGGAGAAGTGGTGTATGATCTTGCTTTTTCACCATATGAAACCAGGCTTATTATATAAATTCTTTTCTGCTCCCAATCCATTTCCCAAAATTTTTGAAAAATTTCTTTTCGATCGTCCTCAAACAAACTATCACAAAATCGATTGCTAGCTTGTTTGCAAAAAACCGACTCGCATTTTGGTCCCAATTTTCTTTGTTCTCTCAATCTATTATGTTCAATTTTCCCATCTTTATTTAAAGAGTACCCTAGATATTTGTGTCCGAGCATTCTTTGTTTTTTGATTAAATTCTTTTCACAAGATTGTGTAGGGATGAACACTTCTTGTTGCACATCATTTGATGAATGATCATTACTACTGACAGTCTCATCAATTTCATTACTTATATCACTATTTATTAAATCAAAAATAAACTCTACATTTTCAGCATCCTCTAATACTGGCTCAATATCTACATTTTCATTCAAGTCAGTAGCTGTACCGCAATCATTAATACTAGGTACCACGATGATAACCCTGATTAAAAATACTCATTGAAAAGGATTGAAAAAGATGAGAATTGAATACTTTTGAATACTTTCTATACTCCAGCATTTTCATCTGGACATGAAATTAATACTTTTCAATTCTATTGAATCCAAAAATAATATGAGAATTTCTAAACTTCCGAGGAATTGAAAAAGATTCAAAAGAATTGATATTTTTAATCTTTCTGAATACTTTTCAATACTAAAAAAGTTTCGAATTTTAAGGTCACGCATGGGATTGAAAAGAATTCAAAGGAATAGAAAGTTTTCAATCTTTTTCAATCCTTCTCAATACCTAAATGGTTCGATTTTCGGATCGAGTGTAGGATTGAAAAGAATTCAAATGAATTGAAATTTTTTAATCTTTTTCAATTCTTCTCGATACCTAAATAGTTCGGAATTGGAAGGTATTGAAATGATGAGAGATTGAATTCTTTTCAATACTTTTGAATTCCATTTTAAGAATTACAAAGTATTCAAATGATCGAAATTTCAATTCCATTCAATACTTTTCAAAATCTCTGTATGGATTGAAAAGGATTGAAAAAATTTTCAATCCTTATCAATGAGTATTTTTAATCAGGGAATTGGTTCAGTATTTTCATCTTGATTATTTTGCTCATAATCTACAAAGAGCACAGTTTTGTCACTCTCATCTTTTTCATAATTATCGGCTATTATAGCTTGCTGATAAAATATCTGCAATGAAAAAATTAATTGTCTTATGTTTACATTGGTATAACCTACAAATTTATTTTCATGTTTTTTATAAAATTTTTACATAAGCTGCACATTGTTACAATGATTCCATTTTTCAAAAAAAGTGAAAATGTCAAATTTTGTGGGATAGGGCATATTAGAATGGCAGTATCGATATGATTGGATCTGATCAGACATGACTGATCTAAACTTATATGTAGTTATATATGTCTATGTATGATTAGATCTGATCAGACTTCTTTGATATGAAAACTATAAATATTTAATTATGTATATAGGTCCTATATATATATATATATATATATATATATATATATATATATATATTCTAGTTATTTTTATTTTAATGTCAAGCTCTTAAAATCGATCAGAAGACTATTTTTTTTATGAACTTCAAATTAAAATAAAAATAACTAGAAAACAATGCGGAACTCGAAAAAACTTTACTGGAATAACTTCTAGGGAATAAAATTGTCTACAAAAAAGGCTTCATGATATTTTGTAATAGGTCTGATAGTTTCGCCGGAAAAGTAAAAAGATCTAAAATTTAATATGAATTCGACTTCAACCTCAAATAACTTTAAAAAAAATAGATTAATAAAAAAATGATAAGAAACTTTTTTTGTAGATCATTAAATTACCTACAAAAATATGCCTGCTTATTATTCCTATGACGCATCGTTAGCTACTTATAAAAATCAGAAGACGCAAAACAAATTTTTTCCATGTTATTCTTATGGAAAATAGAAAAGTGCAATGCGGAACCTCTTAATGTTAATATTAAGAGCTCTAATTTTCACAGGCGTCTTTTTTTATCTAAATGGAACTTTTGGACCTGTTTGCGAGAAAAAAAAAATTTGTTATTTTTTGAATCACCCTAATATATATTACATAATATGATAATTTTTTAATATCAATGTTATTAAATTTTTATTTTGTCAACTATCAATCAAACTTAAATTCCCAATACTTAAAAAATGTTCAAAGGTTTCGACAGCAATTTAAAAGTATAAATCGATATCGATTTGTATACGAATATTTATAAGTTTATAGATAAATGGATTTGATTATATGTATCTAATGGATTCTATTGTAATTTATGTACAAAACCAAATTCATCATTAGGTGCATTATTTACGTAGGATCAATCAATTTGATTATTTGAGTTAAGTAATGCCATAAACTTTTATTAATTACAAGTGTGTAATAGACTAGAGGATCAGACTACACTCCAGCGATAACAAAAGTTAATCAGCATCGACGTGGGACATTAATTGGACGGGTGACCTCGTATTAAAATAGTAGTGAACGGATAGTTACTTTTTTTTTTTATTCAAATTTAACCGACATTTATATTGATGAAAACAATAAATCCTAATTAAATTACTTAATTAATAATTTACAGATATTCTAAATGAAATTCTAAAATTTACTGTATTCATATATGATTATATATAATCAGATCTGGCCAATTTTTGGATCTGATCATATATAAGTGATTATATATAATTATATATAATTAGGCAAAATCATTTTTTCCCAGTTAACCTTCAAATGTCAAAAATAATTACGATAATTGTAACACTGTAAACATTGGAAACACTGGTTTGGGCAACAACTGTGCAGGTTATAACTGATTGCTACTTTAAGTCTTCGGTTTCTATTACATTTAGAACATGACCAGATTCGAATAATTTTTGTATTTTTTTATCGTTTTGACCTCTAACTTGATTATTTTTAATCGGTGAAAACCCAAATTTTATTATTTTTTTTATTTTTTATACAAAACTAATACTGTTTACTACAATGTTTACATCACTATACTTTTTTTATTTATAACTAGGGCGCTCTACTTTCGACGAAAGTGCTGCCTCTACAGTTTTTGCACGATCCCTATTGATGAATAAAAATCAATAATACCCGGAAAAAATTTTCGTATGAATATTGCCATGTTATTTATTCTAAAAATTACTCTAAATCGAGTAATCTTAATTTTTTATTTTTAGTTACCTAAATAAATGAAAAGGAAACCTTAGGTATTTGGCCGGCCCTAGCCGGCCCTGTACAACCACTGTAGTGCTCGTTGACGCCATTTTCTAGTCATTGTTAATTTTAATATCATTATCATTATTATTGTATTTTTGTTGGAATTTAATGGTAGCGCCACGCAATTGCTGGTGGTAAATTACAAAATCATTCATAAAACTTAGTTTTTTTTTTCGAGTAGAGAAATGTTGAAATTGACTTTGGTTAACATAGAACAATTTTAAAAAAGAAAAATTTTTTCATAGAATTGTTGTGTCATAGAGATATGCAGAATATAAATATATTAAGGAGAGTTTTATAGTTATGGAGAAATTCCATTATATAAATATGTTAACACCCAATTCTATCATATTATAGTAAATTTTGTAGAGACTTAATTTTCATAGAGACATATAATATAGAGATATTTTGGACATGAATTATTTTAGCATATATTTATATTTAATAGAATAAGTTTACATAGAGATAATTTTACATAGAATTATTTTGCAACATAAATATATTTAATATTGATATTTTCGCATAGAAATCTATTTAAGAGAGTTGTATGTTGGTAGAACACTAAAAGTAGAAAAGTAAAAGGTACGCTTGTAACAAGGTACGGTATGAATACATGGCGCTGATTTTATGTCGGTGGAACTGGAAACCCAACTACCAAGACATCTTCTCCGAAGGTTTTTGAGGAAAACGATAACATTAAAAATAGTTTATCAAATATCAGGCAGAGAAGTGTAAGGGGAACTGGACACTCAACTACCAAGACATCTTCTCCGAAGGTTCTTGAGGAAAACGATAGAATTAAAAATAGCTTATCAAATATCAGGCAGAGAGGTGTCAGGGGAATTGGAAACTCAACTACCAAGACGTCTTCTCCGAAGGTTTTTGAGGAAAACGATAAAGTTAAAAATAGTTTATTAAATAACAGGCAGAAAGGTAAATCTTTACACAGAAAAAAAGGATTTCTTGGCGCAAAGAAATTTATTTTTGGTGCAAAAAATATTTTGAATTATGAATTGAAAGCAAAAATTTGCCTTGGCTCAAGAATTTTTTTCTCGCCTAAAAAATTTTTTTCTTGTTCCAAGAAAATTTGTTCTCGGCCCAAGAACATTTTTTTTTACTTTATAATATAAAAAATTTCTTGAGTCAAGAAAAAATTTTTTGCGCTAAGTAATCCTTTCTTTCTGTGTAAAGTTTCTGATTTAAAGGTGCTCGTATAACAGGTTTAAGTTTTTTTTTGTACTTTTTGAAACTTTATATTTATTAAATATCATGTGAAAATTTTAGTTTATTATTATTATTATTATTTTTTATTACTAGTTGCAGTGTTTTGTCAATAATTAGCTTACAGGACCGAGATTAGCTGTAGTAGGGACTAGTATATCATTGTCGACTTCATGTTGTCTTGTAAGCCATTCGAATACTGCTGTGATTGAGAAAAGGGATTTGAAAAGATTTAAAACCCTCTCCGTGTAATATTTGATAAATTACTTTATATCCTAACGCTTTCTGCCAAAACCTTCGGAAAAAATGACGGTAGTCGAATTCCCAGTTGCCCTGGCACCTTCCTGCCTGTTATTCAATAAACTTTTTTTAATTTTATCGTTTTCCTCAAGAACTTTCGGAGAAGATGTCTTGGTAGTTGAGTTTCCAGTTCCCTTGACACCTCTCTGCCTGATATTTGATAAACTATTTTTAATTTTATCTTTTCCTCAAGAACCTTCGGAGAAGATGTCTTGGTAGTTGAGTTTCCAGCTCCCCTGACACTTCTCTGCCTGATATTTGATAAACTATTTTTAATTTTATCGTTTTCCTCAAAAACCTTCGGAGAAGATGTCTTGGTAGTTGGGTTTCCAGTTCCACCGACATACTTTCTATTTAATACACACTCAATAATTCCTGACCACAATGGAAATTTGATTATCGTCTTTAACATAGTAAATACTAAAAACTGGTTTGTCCATTTTTTTAAATGTCCATTTAGTTAATTCCACTAAAATATAAGTTCATTTATTCAAATGTCCATTAATACAGATTTTATTTTTATAGATGGGTATTTATACGAATGTCCATTTTCGTACTTTACCTAAAATTCAAATTTCCATTTTTTCGATTGTCCATAAATTAATTTTTACATAAACTCATATGTTCATTTATTTATATATAGTTTTGTTCAATTAATCATCTATACTTTTTTACGTTTATATTTATTTCTTAGATTACATTTGTTCATTAAGCAAATTTTTCTTTTTTTTAATTATACAATTTTTTTATGAACCATTTTTATAAGTCACCTCTTAAATTAATTTCCTAAATTACATATTTCCAGTAATAAAAAAGTCCATTAATTTATTTAAACTTTTCAAAATTATACCAACTTAACATATTTCCTTCCGGAAGCATGTTGAAAAATAAAGTTTTTCTTTTTTTCAGTTGGCCCCATGTACAGTTGTACAACTGCAACCATTTCCATAAATTCCCAAAAAAATTAATTTAAATGGCCAAAAATACAAAAGTATATTAAAACAAAACCAACATAAGCAGGGATGAATTAATGTCGCGTATTGTACTTACAAGAGTGCTTCCCAGTAAACACATTGACGTTAATTTGACGTCTGAGTGACGTTACGTTATGTCATCATTTACGTAAGATATGAGTCATAAATGAGTCAGTTTTGAATCATTATTTGACACTTTTTTACGTAAAATTCTGATTTCATTAAATGAATACGTCCTTACTAAGATCTTAGTATATAAAATTTTATATAATTTGATAAAATTCTATGAAATTTTATGAAATTATATGAAATTCTATAAAATTTCGCTGTACAGTCTTATAAAACTGTATAAAATTTTATAAAATTGTGTAAAACTTTATAAAATTTTATAATATTCTATACAATTTTATAAAATTATATTTATTTATAACGTTCCTTACTCAGATCTTACTTTATAAAATTCTAGATTTTATAAAATTGTATAAATTTCTATAAAATTTTGCTGTGAAATTTTATAAAATCTTATTAAATTCAATAAAATTTTGTATAATTTTATAAAATTTTATAAAAACATTTTTTCCCGGGTATGATTGTTTTATTTTAATAAATAGATGATAAAAAACTATAACTCGAAAATTACATCAGTATTGCGTAAAATACTAACTTGCCACTGATGTAAAGAAATGATTTGAGAGTGACATCTATATTACGTATAACCATGACTTTGCTACTGGCATAAATGTATGATTTAAAAATTACGTCATTATGATGTACGATAATGACTTTATTACGACGTAACAGTGTGATGTAGACTTTGTGTCAAGCGTACGTAATACATAAGCCATGTCTTTGACGTCATACAAGAGTCATGCTTACATCATTATAATGTCACAAGTTATTACATCATACTAAAGTCAAGTAGAACGTCAGATTGACATCAAAATCATATAAGATGCCATGACATTTCTATAAACTACGTATGACGTCAAATTAAGGTCATGTGTTCACTGGGTTATGAGTTTGTATGATTGGGTATATTTATACGGATTTATACTCATACGAAATTATAATCATGCAAGAGCATTGAATCAGTAGAATCATTTTATTTCGTTAATTATCTCCAATTTATTAACTTACTAATTACAAAAAAATGAAATTTCTTTACAAATAAATTATTAAACATCTAAAAGTTATTTTTTAATAATTTCAAATTATCACATATAAAGTTTCCTATACGTAATACGTGACTTATCATCTTCACTTGATTTATAGTAAAAAAAGTTAATCTTTTACTTTCAATTATAGGTATTATATGATCTATTTTAACTTGGTGTTCTAAATTACAAAAGAATTTCTTTTTTTCAATAACAAATTTCTCTAAAACGAAAGACACAATTTTATTCATTTCTACAAACAATTTTATTAATCTATAATTTTCAGTATTGTTAATTAAAGTTAATTTTACTGTAAAGCTATTTATTTTTATAGTTTAATAAATCTCAGAAGTAAATAGTTTTCGTTGAATTTCTGCTCTGCTATAAATTTATAACCTTTTTGAGCCTATACTGAGTGATTCAAATAGATGTAACTCATTATCGTCTAATTAATGATCAACGACTTGCCCTCTTCGGGAAAAAATCAGCATGCATGATCAAGCAAGATTCAGGCAAGACCTAGCAGACCTGATTTACCGTAAATTTGCGGAAATTTGGTAACTTACGGTAGGTTTACCGTAAACTACGGCATTTTTACCGTAGAATACGGGTGGATTACCGAATTACCATAATTTACGGCGAATTACCGTATTACTGTTTGTTACGGTGGATTACCGTACATTACGGTAAAATCGCGGTAAAACTACCGTAAATTACGGCAAATCCGCCGTAAATTATGGTGAATCCACCGTGAATTACGGTAAATCCGCCGTAATTTACGGTAAATCGGTATTTTACGGTGAGTTACCGAAATTTACGGTGGGTTTACAGTAATCTACGGTAATGCGCCCTTATGGCATCTGTAACGCGATATATATAACACGGGAAAGAATATTTCCATGAAATTTTAGAAAATTGTACTATTAAAATTTTATAAAATCTGAAAAAATTGTATAAAATTTTATAAAAATTTATAAAATATAAAAAAATTTCATGAAATTGTATATGGAAATTTTAAGATAATTTTCATAATATTTTATGAAATTTAATAAAATTTTGTAAAATTTCGTGGTTTTACAAAATTTCATAAAAAGAGACAAAATTTCAGAAAAATTCATAAAGTTTTACACAATTGTTATTAAGATTCCAAGGAGTTATTGGTATGCTTTCATAAATTTTTTCAAAATTTTATGAAATCTTATAAAATTGTATGAAATTTTATAAAATTTCGTAAAATTATATAAAATATCATAAAAATTTTACATATATACTACCAAGATCCGAAGAAGTATTGTAAAAATTTTTTTTTAATTTCTAAAATTTCTTGAAATAACATGAAATTTCATAAAATTATGTCGTTTTATTGAACTATCAAAATGTAAAAATATTTTTAAAAATTAAATAGAAACCAAGAGATAATTTTCATAAAATTTAACATAATTTAATGAAATTTCATGAAATTTTGTAACATTTCGTGTAAGGCCAAAACTTCAATTATGTAAAATTATACGATGTTTTATAGAACTTTATAATATTTCATAACACTTCATATAATTTCATCACATTTCATAAAAATATATAATATTTTATACCATTAAGTCCTTGGAATCTTCATAACAATTGTGTAAAATTTTATAAATTTGAATAAAATTTTATAAATTTTAATTAAATATTATAAAACTTTATGAAGTTTTACAAAAATTTATGAAATTATGCAAAACTTGATGAAATTTTACGAAAACGTTGTTTTGGCCTTTCTTGAAATTTCACAAAGTTTTATGGAATTTCACAAAATTTTATGACATTTTACAAAATTATATGAAATGTTGCAAAATTTTATGAAATTTCATAGAAGTATCTCATGGTTCCTGATAAAATTTCATAAGTTTTTTTCAAATTTTATAAACTTTTATAAAATTTTGTAAAACTGTAAAATTTCACAAAAATATATAAAATTTCATACCAATAACTTCTTGGGACCTCAATAACATTTATAAAAACTTTATAAATTTTCATCAAATTATATAGAATTTTATAAAATTATATATAATTGCATAAAATTTTATGAAACTTTATAAAATTTCACAGAATTTCACCAAATTTCATTAGTATATGTTACATTCTGGCTTATCTATTATCAGACAGAATAATTTTTTATTTGACCAGGTTGACGTCGTTAGGGTGTCGATAGACCCCAGGTGCGTCAGCTGTTGACCTTCTTTTATTTTATGCAAAAAGTTTTATTGACTTACCATGGTGGAGATTATGGGCCCCATAAGTCGGCCCAAATAATCCCTTTCTGCTTCAACCTTTCCGCCTCAGCTGGGGCGTAGTCATCCCTGCCGGTGTCCTTGAAATGGGCCTCGGAGTAATACCCGTAGCGAGGGTCGTGGAACGGGATGGTCCCAGAAGGTGGTGTTCGCTGGCTCACGTCAATAGTTGGTAGCGGCGTTCCACTGCTGATACCCGTCCAGAACGTGGGTTGACCTTGCGGTTGATGGTGTTTATTGGACACTTCACTCAACTCCGACACCGCGATACCCGACTTTGGAAACTCTTTTCGAACGACCAACGTCACCGGATCGAGGAGGACTTCCTCGGCAACGATCTCTAAGCGGGGACGTTGGTGATTTGAGCGACCGAGATCCTCGTGGATCGTTCGTAATACGCGACGTAGCTGAGCCTTCTTGCCTGACCTTCGGCTTCTTGGCATGAATTTTTTTGGATTCGGAAAGGAAGTGCTTAGGCTGCCGGTGTCGGCGCCCAAACGGGTGAGAATATTAGGCTGCCGGTGGCGGCGCCCAACAGAGGTATGTGATTATTGGGCTGCCGGTAGCAGTGCCCAAAGTTTAAAATAAGGAGTGCGTATTTTGATAAAATACGTATATATATTTTGCCTTAAAGTCCGAGTGACAGGATCAAGCCAGCAGGTTTGTGTAGAGTTCTTAGCTCTACTAGATCTTGTGATCGACTGCCTTGACTCTGTCGCTCCTTGGTATTATACATTATCAAAAGTGTTAACGTTGCATCTCAGGTTTCCTATGAGAGAATCGTCGTGGCCCGGGTCTCATGCATCG
This sequence comes from Microplitis deprimator, assembly GCA_964016945.1. Taxonomy (NCBI): domain Eukaryota; kingdom Metazoa; phylum Arthropoda; class Insecta; order Hymenoptera; family Braconidae; genus Microplitis; species Microplitis deprimator. The sequence goes on along the minus strand of OZ024714.1, from coordinate 9,216,693 downwards.
TCATCTGTTTAGACTATCCGCGAGCCACGGCGACTTTCTTATCGCAAGAGATTTCCGTTACATTGTTGGTGATGAATAAAATAATATCTCCAACAAAGTAATGATTTATTAATTTATTATTTCTTTATGATTCTAAGAAGTGTCGAACCGTTTATTCGCCCACCGTGGCGAATAAATAATTCGAGACTTCAAAAAAAAATTTTCTAAAATTTTTATTTAAATTTAATTAGAGCCAGAACGTGACACCTCCCGACTTAAGTAAGTCGCGGCGTTTTAATAAAATCGGTGCGACTTCTATCATAAATAAAGTGGCTCGATATAAATTTAAATTAATTATGTGACTGACTCTATATAAACCAAAGCTGAATGTTTAAATGAATCTATATAAACCAAAAGTTAAAATCAATTTGAATACTGTAAGAAAAAGTTCTTGGCTGTAGAATTTTAACCTAAACCTGAGACACAACGTTTTATAAAATTACCTATACCTAGTAACGTTAATATCTAGTAATTTAATTACCTCCCGACTCGGTCGTTTGGTATTATTGAAATGATTAATTCTAAATATAAATTCGTATTGATATACGTCCGCCTTGCGGTAATTTTTGAGTTACTCAAGAAGTAACTGCTCAAGTCGAAATTCGTAATGAAAATGAGGTAGCTACCTCCCGACTTAAGTCAGTTAGCAACTTCAATATTCATCTGCATTTATAATAAACAAAGTAATTAAACCTAAATTCATGTTTGTAAACATCTTTTTAGTTAAAAAAATTTTTCCCGGGCTGATTTTTATTTTGACGTTAGTAATTAAAATTATTATGTTTTTTTTATCGATGATTAAAATCAATGTAATTTATAATTATTGATTCAGTTAATAATTAAAATTAATTTACTTAAATTTTTTTTAACCCTTTAATGTTCTGGAAGCGCCATGAATCTCAGTGTGAGCGAAGCGGGGATAGCGCCAATCAGAACGCCGTATTTACTTGTGTAAGTGAGTTATGATTGTGTTAGTCTAACCGTAAGGTTCCCTCTCTCTGTTATTTAGTTCGGCGCACGTGTCGCGCCAATGTCGTAGCTAACTTTTTTATAATATACATGACAACTTTTTTGTCCCTCTTCGCTGGTTACACAAATTACGGTATTGGCGTCCATCGCCTAAGCGCTCTCTACTCTTCCAGTTTTTAAATCAAAATTGTGGTGGGGTTTCAAGGCCGAACATTATAGGGTTAATTAATTGAATCAATAAAGTTTTGTGAAATTGATAATGATAATCAATACAATTGCATTTTTTCTTTTTTCAAATAATAATTAAGATTAATTTAAGTGTTAAATTTGCTTGTAATTTATCACCAGAATTCTTTTCATTCATTATTAAAAAAAATTCTAACGACCAAATCTAAATTTAATTCCAATAATATTTTATTTTTTTCAACCCTGAGTTTTCAAAAGGTATTAAAAATCTCTATAAACTGAACGAGACAGGTTAGCCTAGTGAACAGCGGACGTGCTTCATAATACGACGGTCGTGGGTTCAAGACCCGTCACGAGTAAAATTTCAATATTACTTTTTAGCCAGTAAACATTAACTATACGACAATACTAGCAAAATAAGTTAATTTAAAGTTGAATTATCGTTATTTTTATTTTTTTTAAATAATGCTAGGGATTTTGTTTGAGCAGGCCTGATCATGCTTGGTCAAGCATGGTTATGCTTGCTCAAGCATGATCATACCCATATATTCGCCAGCCACGCGGAAAAATTGAAACTCGACTGGTTCCTATGCAGCACACGACTGAGTCGTGTGCATGATAAAATAAGGGCAAGCACACGACTGGTTCTGGTGCGCACACTAACCGGTAGTGTCTAGCACCGGACTCAGTCTGGTGCAGCACCCGAACGGCAGCACCGTAATCAGTCGTGTGCAGAACAATACTGACTCGTGTGTGCACATGAATCAGTATTGTTCTGCACACGACTGATTATGGTGCTGCCGTTGTTGCCGTTCGGGCGGCGTACCAGACTGAGTACGGTGCTAGACACGACTGGTTCGGATACATCACCGTAACTACTCATGTAGTGCTCACGACTCATTCTGGTGCAGCACCGTAGCTACTCGTGTGCTACAGTTGAATGGTTGCTGTTTATAACTAACTAAGTGTGGTTAAAGAAAATGTCAACAAATTTCAAAAGCACAAAACCTCAATATTTTTAAATATTTCAAATATATTTTCACATTCAAGTGTAAACGATGATGGAATATATTTATAAATTTTTTACTTACTTACCTTAATATTTAAATGCGATTTCCAGAAAGTATAATTGAAATATTTTTAATATTTAAAAATATTGAGGTTTTGTGCTTTTGGAATTTGTTGACATTTTCTTTAACCGCACTTACTTAGTTATAAACAGCAACCATTCGACGGTACATAGTTCATGAACTAATATTTAAACAAAAAATTTAAATTTAAAACAAAAAATAACAATTTTTTGCAACGCCCCAGGATTACTCGAAATTACAGAGTAATTTTTATCAAAAAATTCTTTCCGTGTAGTGAAAAAAAAAAACTTTAGGAGCATACATACGTGAAATGGCCCGAGTCACGGAAAAGTCATCATTGACATTTTTGAAGAGCGGTCAACACTCGATGTATTATGCTTATTTTACAACACGATATGACGAAATGTAGCTGAGCTATCGTAGTTTGAATAACAAAAATTTTTATTCACATGCTTTTTAAATAGAAAAACTTTGATGCTCGAGAGGAAGTACTTAAAATTAAAATTAAGAGCTGAAATTTTTTAGGAATTTTTTCTTTCAACATAAGTAACAAAATTTTCTTGTGTTAGCTAAGAAAAAAAAAATGTTCGTTTCAAACGAAGCACCCTAATGTACATAAATTTATTCTTATTATTCAGAATATTTTATGCTTTTTTGTTTGTTTTATATGATGGATTCAAAAATAAATAGTTCTATAATTTTATTTTTAATAATTTATTGAACTTAGTATAAATAAGTATTTATTTTATTTGTTTTATTTTAGGCTCACATTAATTTAGGGAAAAAGGGTTATCAAGTACCAAGAAATGGTACAATCCAAGTAACTCTTTTAAATCCTTTGGGCACAGTTGTCAAAGTGTTTGTTATTTTATATGATTTATCAGATATGCCACCTAGATCTCATACTTTTTTACGTCAACGAACATTGCGGGGTAAAACTCTACGTTACCTCATACACTTAAGGTTTGTTGACAATATATTTTTTATAATTAAATCAAGCTTTTAAAAAAAATTTGTTTATTTTTTAAATTTATTTAATATAGATTCATGTCAGGTAAATCTGGTCGCATATATCTTCATACAGATATAAGAATAATTATTTGTCATAAGTCTGATGTTGATACGGCATCTGATTTCGGTTCAGAACCACCGAAAGAACTCAGAAGTTTTATTCATGGTCCAACAAATCCAAAATTTTCACCAAGATGCTGAGGTTCGTGGTTATTTTCGTGGGTTTGATTCCGACCATTCCACTTATCTTATCCTCCCGTCAGTGTAGAAATTTAATTGGTTGTTATACAAAATTTTATAAATAATTCAAATGTTAATGAAGTTTGAATAATTTATACAAACAAGATCAAATGTACGATTTATTTTCCTTTGAGTTGTTTAAAAAAGGGCAATTGGCATTCTAAATTAAATTAATCATTATCGAAATTTTTTTTAATCAAACAACATCTTATTTTATTTGTTAATTTTTTGATAATTAAAATAAATATAATCAATTTTCTGCAAGTATAAGTTTATACTGAAAATATTATGAGGAATAAGCATGTAGTGGAATTATACTGCTGAAGATAGCATTCCGCGATAAAAAAAAAAAAAAAAACTATTGAAAAATTGTAAGTGATAAAAAATGGGAATTTGGAAAAGATTGACATCACATTTAAAAAAATTTACATAATGAGCTTAATATGTTTCATTTTTATTCAGTATATATTAGATGTTGAGTCGAATTTGTAAGTAAAATAAAATTATAATATTTTGTAATATTTATATTTTTGGTGAACAAAAACAATTTGAGAAAAGAGTAATATATTTCCCTGATTCAGAAATCTAATTTGGAATAATTCAACCCATGTTAGAGTGTATACCTATATATAGTCAATTTTGCCAACTTTGAATTGTTTTGGTTCGTGTTTGAATCATTCCAAATTAGATTTCTGAATCAGGGTTTACATGAGTTTAGCTATTTTAATGTGGTGTTTATAGTAGAAAATTCCTGCTATGAAGTTGGAAAAAAAAAATTTGCATATATATATATATATATATATATATATATATATATATATATATATTTGTATATATATATATATATATATATATATACTTATATATATTATTTACATATTTAAACAGAACACATTTTTGTGTCCGTAGCACTGTGATGAATATATTTAGTATAAATGATATAATTATAACATTAAACACTTACGTAGTAAATAATTGTAAATTGGAATTCTATTGTGCTAATACTATTAAAAAAACAAAAAAAAAACGATCTATTTGAAATCAAACGTGTTTTTATAAATTAATTAATCATCTAAGAGAAGTGTTAATATCTAATACCGCCACAATACAATCAGGATTGCTTATATAACTCGTTTATTACTTTTGTTGTTATTTTATTCGTATTCAATAACGGTTATGAGTTTATTTAAATTTTTCTGATTTTGATAATTGATTGTTTATTTAAGATAATTCTGTACTAATGCAAATTAAAATTTCCCCAATAAATTGTGAAAAATTTTTTTAAAAATTGGCATAAAACATACACATATATATATATCAATTTTTTTGTTTTTGTAATAATGCGTAAACTTGTAATAAATATGGTCATCAAAATATTTCTTTAAAAACTAATATTTTCATAATACAGTAAATCATTAATTTAGTAAGGCAATAAGTAAATAAATTAGTATGTATAAGTGATTTTAGATATCATTAACATAGTAAACAAGAGCTAAAATTAAATAATAAATATTAAAATTAAAAGAAAACTTTGATTGTTGTTCATAAAAAAAAAGTCTTCAATCACTGCCTTGCTATATCTCACAGCACAGATTATATATTTGTTTTAAACCACAAGTATTACTTATTCAATGCTTCGAATCATCCGTAAGTTTTCGAACAATTCGAAGAGTTTGGAATACTCATAAGCTTTTGAATTATTCAAAGATTTGAATAATTCAAAAACTCACAAGTAATTCGAAAATTTACGAATGATTTGAATTATTGTTAAATTCTAATTTCGAATCGATTCAACTTGAGTAATTTGTAAGTTGAAATTATTTGCACACCTATAGTATTGAGTTATCTTGTTTCGATTGGCTACAGACATTCGAATTATAAGTTTCAATGCAGGCAATTATGGAAAATATAGGGTGTGCCTCAAGATAAAACATGATTTCATACTTGATGTGTTTTAAACTTTTGCCTTTGGCGTGTGTAATCGACATCGTTATCGTCTGAAATCATCTTGTTTTATTCCTTGCTACACACATACTATTACGTAAAGCTCAAAAATATGTGGCTTTCTAATTTGTTGAAAAATTTTAATAAATTCAAGAAAAATTTTTTTTTTTTTCAATTTAACTTGATTATATTTTATACGCAGATTGATTTCTCCAGTCAAATATTACGGTAATGTATTGCTACTGATCGAACTTAGTTGAAAGAAATCGTTAAATGGATTAACATTTTTAACTTCCCGCTAAGAAAATCGATGATTTTCAAAAATTTCGGCAAGTTATTGTTTTCGCCCCGATTTTCGAAAATCTGGTTTTCATCAGATGCCGACGTTTTGAGGTCCTAGGAAGCTATCCTGACTATTTTCAGAATGATGTCCGAGTGTCTGTAGGTATGTATGTGTGTGCATGTATGTGTGAGATCGGTCTATAACTTCATAACTAATAAACCGATTTGAATGGTTCTTGTGGCAATCGAAAGAGCTTGTTGGCCATCAACTTCCCTGAAAATTTTAGATCATTTGATCATGTAGACTCGACAATATTTGCGAATTACGAAAAAAAAATTTTTTTTTTGTTAGATCTTTTTAGTGATTTCTCAGAAACGAGTCGAACGATCGACTTCGAAATCTAATCAGCTCTAGAACTTAATAAAACGTGTCGATTGTCGCTTTAGCTATCTCAATCGGTTAATTTGTTCAAGAGATATCGTGGGAGAAAGAAATAGTGAAAAACGGATTTTTTCAATTATTTTTGAGGTGACTGTTATGTCCACCGCTTAAATTTAAATTAATTATCCGGAATTTATCCTTTTGGTAGCGATAGAAAAATTTAGACGAGCAATTCGGAGGATGCGGACAACAATAAAGAATACGAGGAAGAATTTATCTTCCTATAATTTATTATTTATACTGGATCTTTCGAAAATTAAGAAGCCAAAACGTCTCCGAAGAGACTGGCGCTCTTGTAATGAATCAAATATTTTATGAGAGAATTTAATGTAGATCTTTCACTTACCTTTCGATGATTCTTCCTTTTAGCACGGTAGGCTAGATCCCTTCAGAACGTTGCAGCTCACTCAGCCTCCTCTTGAAGGATTTGGTTGGATGGGCGCGGCTGGGTTTGTAGGATGTAAACTTATGAGCTACTCTCGAATGAAACTCACAAGGTTGAAGTAATGATCTTTGTAATTTTATTAGATGTTTCTGTTACAATGTTTCTGGTCAAACTTCACTTATACACTGAATATTTTTCACAATATTTATGAAAATTGTTTTTATTATAATAATATTTACGTTTAAGTATATAAGAAGATTTTTAATTATTTAGAATGCGTCCTTATCACACCCGAAAGGTTTTTATGCGCAAATTGACGCGACCCGAGATGGAAGCACAAATGCACGTGATTTGTGTCACTGTTTCGATCGAACCGGATAGCTTTATCAATATTTTGAGGATTTTTAATGGATAGCTTGAATTGAATTACTGACTTTTCGACGCCTAAGCGGATTCCTGCAATAATTAAATTCAAAGGATGTTGTTTTTAATTGCCTTATTGACTTTTCAACGCCGAAGCGGATTCCTGCAATAAGGTTTAGGTTGAAAATATTAATGATCCTCTTATTGACTTTTCGACGCCTAGGGCGGATTCCTGCAATAAGAGTTCACGAAACTCCGACGTTCGAATCTTCGCGGACCGTAAGTTATAGGAACAGACTGGCCCTGAGCCATGGTGCTCAGGCTTGTTATAAACTTTGCTTTGGTAGTTGATGGGGGAATTTTTAATTATTGTCATTGGTGGAAGGTGACGACAGTTTATTATTTATACGTTAAACTTATTGCAGTTATTCTCCCACTATTCTTTGCCGCATAAAAGGTGAAAGCTGACGCTGCGTTTTCGCGCGCTTTTGAAAAGAGGAGCTCGGTAATAATTATTAAAATAATAATAAAAAAAAATTATTTGGACATAAAATGACTTATCCGATCAATTTTAAAATCTAATCAGCTCTAATAAAACGCGTCGACTGCCGCCTCAACCATCAAAATCGGTTAATTCGTTCGCGAGATATCGTGGGAGAAAGAAATTCTAAGGACGGTTTTTATTGACAACAATGGCAAAAAAGTATTTTCGAGCTCAAAGAGCTCGAAAACAGCGGGAAGTTATTGTTTTCACCTCGATTTTGGAAAATCGAGTTTTCATCAGATGCCGACGTATTGAGGTCCTAGGAAGCTATTCTGACTATTTTCAGAATGATGTCCGTGTGTGTGTGTGTCCGTCCGCGTATGTGTGTGTGTGTATGCGTGTGTGTAAACTCTTCGTAACTTTTCAACTAATGAATCGATTTGGATGGTTAAGGTGGCAATTGAAAGAGCTTATTGGCTATCAACTTTCCTGAAAATTTCAGATCATTTGATCATGTAGACTCGAAAATATTGGCGAATTACGAAAAAAAAAAAAAATTTTTATTAGTTTTTTAGTAATTTCTGAAAAACGACTTGAACGATCGACTCCAAAATCTTATCAGCTCTTGAATTTGATGAAACGCGTCGATTGCCGCCTTAGCCATCTCAATCGGTTAATTTGTTCGAGAGATATCGCGGGAGAAAGAAATAGTGAAAAACAGTTATATGCGAATATCTTTGAGAAAACTTAACCAAACAATTCCAAAATATAACCAGCTCTAGAACTTAGAGAAACGCATCGATTGCTGCCTCAACCATCTCAATTGGTTAATGCGTTCGAGAAATATCGTTGGAGAAAGAAATGGTAAAAAACGGGTTTTTCCAAATATCTTCGAAACGGCTGAACCGTTCGATTTCAAATTTTAATCAGCTCTAGAATTCGATAAATCGCGCCAATTGCTACCTCAAACGTCACAATTGGCTAATTAGTTCAAAATATATCGGCGTTGAAAAATTAAAAAGATAACATTATATGTTATTTTTTCCGGATAAATCAAAATATCATGTACTAAAATGTGTCTGATATCATAACGATTCTTCTTCTTCATAGTCTTTTCGATCATCATATAATGTCATCTAACTTGTTCTTTTGTTTAAATCATATTATCCACAAAAAATTTTAAAAACACAGTTTTCAATATTTTTCTCGGATATTTCATATATTATTCATCAAATTACTCATTCAAATCTTGATTTTGATCACTGACATTGATTTCTGCCTCAATACTTTTATTTCATTGAACATAATCGGGAATAAAAATTTAAAAACCGCTTCTTCATTAATGATTTTCGATTTTTAAATTTTCAAACTTTAGCATAAAAGTTTGAAAATTCACGCAAGAGCATTTTCGAGCTCGAAAATATAGTAACAGTATTCTTTTTGAGCTCCTTAATCTCGAAAACAGTGGGAAGTTTTGGGGTTACCCGATGAAAAAAGTTTTTGTCTAATCATATACAACTATACATAATCATCTATACATGATTGGATCCAAAAATTGGCCAGATAATCAGATAAGATTAGATATAATCATGCATGAACGAATATAGTCATTTTTTAAATCTCATTTAGAATATCTGTGAATTATTAATTAAGTAATTTAATTAGGATTTATTGTCTTCATCAATATAAATGTCGGTTAAAATTAAATAAAAAGAAAAAAAAATATCCGTTGACTACTATTTTACTACGAGGTCATCCGTCCCATTAATGTCCAACGCCGATGCTGCTTAACTTTGGTTATCGATAGATTGTAGTCTGATCCTCTAGTCTGTTATACACTTATAATTAAGAAAAGTTTATGGCATTACTTAACTTAAATAATCAAGTCGATAGGGGAGCCTGGGGCACGAAGGCCTTTGTGCCCCCCTCAAAAATTAGGTAAAAATTTTTTTTTTTCATTTTCCATCAAGTTATGATCTTTATAATGATTTTATTATATTTTAGATCAATATGTGATATGCGGGGCAAAATGGACCACGCGAAAAAAAATTGTAACGAAAAAATTATTTGTTTTGTTTATTTTCCGTCAAGTTAATTTTTTTGTTACAATTTTCTTTTTGAGTGGTCCATTTTACCCCACATATCACATATTGGCCTAAAATATGATACAAACATTATAGAGGTCATAACTTGACGGGAAATAAAAAAAAAATTTGTTTTTATAATTTTTTGGGGAGGGGGCCTTCGTGCTCCAGAAAAAAAAAATTTTTTTTTGATTTTTTGCAAAATTTCGACTGATTCTTCCGAAATAGACGGAAAATAAACGAATTTGGTGGTTAAAAGCCACAAAAAAAAAACCGGCTTAAGGGGGCCTTTGTGCCCCAGGCTCCCCTACATCCTACGTAAATAATGCACCTAATGATAAATTTGGTTTTGTACATAAATTACAAGAGAACTCATTAGATACACATAATCAAATCTATTTATCTATAAACATAAATATTTGTATACTCGTCGAATTCGATTTATACTTTTCAATTGCTGCCGAAACCTTTGAACATTTTTTAAGTATTGGGGATTCAAGTATAATTGATAGTTGACAAAATAAAAATTGAATAACATTGATATTAAAAAATTGTCATATTATTTAATATATATATATATATATATATATTTATTGGAACTATATACATAATTAAATATTTATAGGTTTCATAGCAAAAAAATCTGATCAGATTTAATCATACATAGACATATATAACTACATATAAGCTTATATCAGTCGTGTCTGATCAGATCCAATCATATGTAAACTTATGCACAACTATACATGAGTTTATATTAGCCATGTCTGATCAGATCTAATTATATATAGGCCTATATCTAAGCATATATAGGTTTGTATCAGTCATGTCTGATCAGATCTAATCATGTATAGATCTATATCTGATTATATATGGGTTTATATCAGTTGATTCTGACCAGATCTAGTCATGTATTAACTCATATATAATTATGTATAAGCCTATATATGATCATACATAGGCAGATATAATTCAGGTCTGATCAGATCTAATTATTAGGGGTGTGCGAATATTCGAATTTACGAATTATTCGACACGAATTCGAATCGAATTATTCGATTCGAAATTCGAATCGAATAATTCGATTCGAAATTCGAATCGAATAATTCGAAATTTCGAATTATTCGAAGATTTTCGAATAATTCGTAAACTCTCGAATAATTCGCAAATTTTTGAATAATTCGTAAATTCTAGAATAATTCGTGAATTTTCAAATTATTTGGAAGTTTATGAATTTAGGTTCATGACGTTGGTTATTTTATTGTTCTCATTATATGGGAGACCGGGGAAAGGAGGCCCCTTGAAATTTTGATAAAAAAAAAAATTTTTTTTTTTTGTGTAATTACTATAAATCCGATATATTGGCGCATTTTTAGCCCTACTCATGATACCTGGGGCAAAATGGACCAGCCGAAAATTCTGAAAAAATGATTTTTTCATATTTTCTGGCTGATTCTCTTTGTCTGGGGCAAATTTGGTCATTAAAAATATTCAAAACTTAAAATTTATTTTTTAATTGATGAAATTTTTTAAATTATGCAAAATAATCTGTAATCTAAAAAATCAAAAGACACGTTTCTTGGCTTCAAAATAATGACAAATAAGAAATATAGAATTGTTTTTTTTTTATTAAATAACAATTAGTAATTAAACTAATCGAGGGGGAACGATTTATTACACCTTAAAAATTTTTTTTTGAGTAATATAAAACCAAAAAAAAGTTGTCAAGTGGAAGAAATACATTCTTAATGATGAAAACAATTTAAAAAAAAAAAGAAAAAAATTTATCATGTTTTGGAAGGGGGCATCCGTGCCCCAAAAAAAAAATTTTTTTTTTTTTAGAGTTTCGGCAAAATGTCTACAAATTTGTTCAAAAGAGGACAAAAGTAAAGTGATCTGATGGTTAAAACCCACAAAAAGTAGTAACCGGCTTAGGGAAGCCTCCATGCCCCGGTCTCCCCTATCTCACATTAATTTTAGAATCAAATAATTTAAAATTTCCAGACATAAATTTATGACAAACTATTGTGGATTTTTTTTTATTGTTTTATTTCAAAACTATATCAAAAAGTACTCAAGAAAATAAAACTTCTAAATGCAAATTTAGAACTGCCTAACACTTCAATTTGAAAAAATGTTAACGATCTCTACGGAAGCATTGAAGTTCAATGAAATTGATAGTTATTATACTTTATACCCTGTAAAAAATTTTCTGAGTGAACGCGGATTAAATAAAATTAGCGTCACTCCGAAATTACTCCGCTGAAAAGAAAAATTTTCTATTCATAGAAATCATTTCATTATGTAAAAAATTCAACGATGTTTCGGAAATTTTGAATTATACTAAAGCTTCCGAATAGAAATAAACTATTCAAAGGATTCGAATTGTGCAACAAATTCAAATAATTTAAAAATTATCGTATAATTCAAAAAGTTACGAATTATTCGAAAATTTTCGAATTATTCGAAAACTTACGAATTATTCGAAAATTTTCGAATTTATCGAATAATTCGAAAATTCGAATTATTCGATTCGAATTTCAAATCGAATAGCAATATTCGATTCGATTCGATTCGAACACTATTCGCACACCCCTACTAATTATATATAGACTCATATATGATCAGATCTGATCATAAATAGACATATATGGTTATATATGGGGTTATAACAGCCAGGTATGATCAGATCTAATTATGTATTGTAACGTCAATTTTACTTATTACTCGATAAACTCAACAAAATTATACATAAATCATTACCCAATAAAAGTACTCAATTATTCGAACTTAAATTACACAAAATCGGGCTACGTTACACTTCGCCCACCGATCACTCCTCTCATTTCCTCCAGATCCTGACGGGCGCCAGCCGACTTTTATTTCCCCGGTATCGGCAACCGGTCTAAACGTACACGTAAATTAAAACCTAAAATCTAAATCCTTCGGAGATGAGAGAAATGGACGGTGGTAGCGGCATGTCCTGGTGCGCTCAGTATGCTAGGTTGTGGAAAGAGGGTCGCGGTTCTTTTGACGCGTAAGAAGCCAATTAATCACATTTAAATTAAAATAAAATAAAGAAAGAAAATAAACTAAAATACCGTACAGATGACGTGAGAGTGACGCGGAGGGCCCAAATGGCCCGCGGTCGAGTACTCTCGGTCCATCAACCGAATAAATACCTGAGTACGCCATCGGGAACCTCTCGTGGACGACGAATCACAAAACTTAACACAATAATTAATAAAATAAACGAAAATAATGCGGTAATTCGCGACAAAAATTCGCACGATAAACGGCTCCAAGAGCACAACTAACTGAGCCACAAGCTCCAAACGACGACAATCTAGGGTTGCGGTCGAGGTCTATCTCCGCGACTCTCCGACTCGCCACCACTCGCTTCCAAACTCCAAACTCTACTCCTGGGTCAGCTCGTACTCGAGCGACTCCGAATTCCAACTCTCCGACTCCATGGTCTACTCTCAACTACCCTTCTCTGTCCTCCCACTCCATTCACTCGCGCGCTATACTATTTCCAGTCACTCTCACATCCTCGCTTCTCCATCCATTCTTCCCCCACTACACACAAGCCGTGGACTCACGGGTCTTCCCGCAATGTCACTCCCCGTGATATCCGAAGTTAGCGAATTTTTGGCTTCCTCGAGCATCGCAAACGAGGCCTGCCATTCCCAAATAAACGTGCACGTACCCCAGCTAACTCCGGGTATCAACACGAAGGGGCGGCGACATCTCAGTCGCTCCTCCGTGATCACCACGTCAACCCCGAGGGCTAAGCCTAGGCCTAGTCGTCATTACTGGTCGGGAGGCACGTTATCTTGGCCACTATCCGCGACACAGCTAGACCTTCCCCGTTAAATCCACGCTCCATCACACAGACACTCCAAAACAACCAACGTACCGTACACGTATTCTTACTCTCAATACACTTAACTTACCACACACATATACTCCATACTCTCAACTCAATATCTACCATACTTAACCCACACACATACTCACTTTTTCTCTCTCTATCACACGGACTCACACTTACTCACTCTCCAACTCCACCTTCTCAGCAATGTAACGTCACAGTATAGACTCATATATAATCAGATCTTATCATATATAGGCTTATATATGATTACGTTTGGGGTTATAACAGCCAGGTATGATCAGATCTAATTATGTATAGGCTTATATTTATAATTATATATAATTCCATGTATAATCATGTATAATTATGTATAATTTCATGTATAATTAGACAAAAACTTTTTTCATCGGGTAGCCCGCAGGGCCAACCGACACCCAGATTTTTTGTTTCGGTGTCACTTTATTACTAATTGATTGGTCTCTAAATTTAGTTAGGTATGTCTTGATAAAGTTTTTTAATTGATATTAAATTAATATTACACTGAGAAAAAAATCTTCTTCTGACAACAAAATTTTAGTAATAACAACTAAATGATTTAATTGCCTATTGCCAATCATATATTTGGTTGCTTTAACGGAATATTTTATAATCTACCAACAAAACAAATTATTAGAAACTACAAAATATTAAGTAAAGATAATTACGCGTTAAGTAGCAAGCATAAAATCAAATTGACTGCCTGTAGAACTTATAAAGTAGTCATAATGAAATATATTAGTGAGCCTTAGAGAATAAGTTTTTAATAATAATTAAATATTATTTTAAAATGACAGAAAAATAATGTATTTCCTTAACGCAGTTTTTTTTTGTACTTTGACAAAAATGATTCAAGGAAACATTAATGTCATAGTGTAATATAGAATACCCCTATATTACTATCAAAAAAAGTGTAACAGGAAAAATTTGAATTTTCCACGTTAAATTTTTACTCTCTTCTATGAGAGCCGTCGATAAAACCTATTACTACCCCAGGGTTATCCGGGGTAGAGTGCGACTGTCGTCCCGAGCGGGAATCGTAGGAGCTTGTCTGTCAGTCCCACCTAGTTGTAAGTAGGAGTTAACTATTTTCCGGAAGTTGCCGAATTCGGGCAAGTGGGTGCACAATTATAAGTGCAGGGTGAACAGAGGTCGAGAGACACAACCGATCGGGCTACCCACCGGACGCTCATCCAACTCAGGTAATTAATTATTTTAGACTTGTATTCTCATTGTGGAACTAAGCGATATATTTATTAATTATTACCGATACCAGGCCATTAGCCGGTATCTCTATAACAATTAACTAATTATTTTGGAAAAGCAGGTGAAGGAGAAAAGTACGAGAAACCGAGAGCGAGAGATAGGAAAAAGACTGAGGAGAAGGAACGGGAACGACGGAGACGAGAAGACCTGACGAGACAGAGACGAGGAACAGAAAACGCACCGGAAAGTAATTCAGGTATTAATTAAATTAAATTTTAGGCCTGAGCCAGAATATTAATTTAATTCAATAAATACTTGGTCGTTCGTCGGGATATTCCGCGTCTAGGCCGTAATAATTAAATAGTTATAAAATTTTGTTAAAATTAAGTTAAGCCAAGACGTTGTCTAACCGGATCCAGGCCCATTAGCCGGATCCAGGGCTTCGTTCATAATTCCAGGCCATTGCCGGAATTATTGTGTCGTAGAAATTTCTAGGCCTATTGTGTATATCACAAGCCAGAAATTTTCGTGGTCTAGTCCATGTAAAATAATTTATTAATTAATTAATTAAGATAATTAAATTTATTAAAATAAATCGCATTAATAAATAAACTAAGAATTAAATAAATAACCGGTTGATAAAATAGTTAAATTGTCCGAGAGACGCATTAATTATTAATAATTAATTTTAATTAATAATTAAATTAAGTAATAAAATTATCGTAAATAAAATAATGATAAAGAAAAATAAATATCGAAAGAAAGAAAAATAAATCAGTAGAAATGAAGATAGCGGAACTTTGGGTCGAGCAAGGATCGGGTAAAAGTGTCGCTGTTAGTTACTGACAAAACTCAGATTATAAATTACGGGTTTGTTGTTAAATTAAAATTTCAATGACTTATTAGTGAGAGGAAGTAAAAAGGGAAATTAATTAATTAATAAAATATATTTTCCAAAATTTAATTAATTAATTTATTATTGTAAGCGTGGCGGGAACGGCCATTTTAAATTAGAGTGTGTGAACAAAAAGTCCAGGGGACTCGAGTGAGTGTGAAAAGATTTTAAAATTAATATTGTAATAAATAATAGTCGTCAGGTAAAACGATTTTTAATTAAACATATGATAGTAAATTATAAGTCCAAAGGTAGTTGGCAAATTTAAGTTGAGTGCGTGTGTGTGTGCGATGCCAAAGGTAGTGGCTATTTAGTAGGTTTAAGGAATTTAGTCGTCAAAGGTAATTGACAATTGTTATAAGGTATAAAGGTCATCAGGTTTATGTTATAAGGTTTATAAGGTACAAGGTTAATAAAGTTTATAAGGTCTAAAGGTTATAAGGTTTATAAGGTTTTAATTACAAGGTTTATAAAATAAATAAAGGAAAATTTTGTCATAAGTAATAAATCTAATTTAATTATAAAATTATCCTTCCTTTTCCTACTCTTACAATTAAATTTTACACCGACCCTGATTATTAAGAACCGGTTCTGGAAGACCGTTTAATTCTTCCAGTGGCGCCCTTAAAAAGGAATTTAAGGACGACAAGTGTAGCAGTACCCCTGTTATAAAAGGTTATCGTCTCTATGTTAACATTCAGCGGATAACTCGTCCTACAAATGCTTTAAGTTGAGAACATAATCATTCTGAAATAAGTTTCTTACCAGGGACACTACAAGATATGGGCGCGATCTAGTGGTGAGCACCGAACTACTCTTGCTGCTGCTGTCTAGCACCATAATTTTTTAAATCAATAATTATTACACTGAGAAAAAATTTCTCTTCAGACAATTAAATCGGTTTTGTTAAATTCTATTAAACTAAAATTTATTTGGGACAACTAAATTTTATTACGTCAACATAATCTATTTTCTCATTTTTAACAAATGATTTAATAGACTCTATTTGTTTGACATTAATAACTCTCTCTAAGATAATAAAATCATTTGATCAAGTTAATAAAATATTTATTTAATAGACAACTAAATTATTTTATAGTGCCAACAAATCCAAATATTAAAGCAAAATATTATTATATTAACTCTAATAAATATTACTTAGACACAAAAAAATATAATCATTTAGAATAAATATATATATTTGTTCGAGGTTGATAAATATATATTTAAACCTAATGATTACCGATTTAAAAAATTATGGCACGAGGCAACATTAGCGAAAGTAGTTCGGTGCTCACCACTAGATCGCGCCCACCTCTTGTAATGTCGCTAGTAAGAAACTTATTTCAGAATTATTATATTCCCAACTTAAAGCATTTATAGGGCGGCTTACCCGCTGAATGTTAGCATAGAGATGATAACCCTTTTTTGATAGTAATATAGGGCTATCCTGTATTACACTATGACATTAATGTTTCCTTGAATCATTTTTGTCAAAGTGCAAAAAAAATCTGTGTTAAGGAAATACATTATTTTTCTAAATATGGATCTATTTAAATGTTAATTAGATATTCTGTCATTTTAAAATAATATCTAATTATTATTAATAACTTATTCTCTAAGGCTCACTAATATATTTCGTTATGACTACTTTATAAGTTCTCCAGGCAGTGAAATTAATTTTATACTTGCTACTTAATGCGTAATTATCTATACTTAATATTTTGTAGTTTCTAATAATTTGTTTTGTTGGTAGATTATAAAATATTCCGTTAAAACAACCAAATATATGATTGGCAATGGGCAATCAAATCATTTTGTTGTTATAACTGAAATTTAGTTGTCAGAAGAAGATTTTTTTCTCAGTGTATAGCTTGAAATCTCTTTTTTTGGGTGCATTTTCATCAAATTTTTTTTAAAGCTACGACTATTGCGCAAATATGAGACTTATCGTGACACTGAAATTTCCGAAATTTTTTTTTTTTGAGAAAGGCCGTGGAAAAATTTTTTCAGCTAATCCAATGCATAGGTCGGTTAGCAAATTTATTCAGCTTTAATTCGCATTTTATTTAGAGATTCGTACAACCACGTCGCTGAAATATCAGCCTTCAAACGAAAAATGATCCTTTTGGGTTTGATCATCGATATTTCAGCTACCAATAATCGTTCATCGATATCTCAGCTACAAAAAATTTTTAAAAATGTCGAAAGAGTCAAAGAAAACAAAAAAATTGAAACTTGTTTTTTGAGTTCGAATTTTTTGTTTTTTTTTTCTCTTCCCCTCACATTTACTGAAAAACCAAAAAAAGTCATTTTTTTGTATTAAACATATTGAAATAATCTTTTAGCTGCATTAGTTGGAGTTTCATTTCAAGTGTATGTCTTCTCTCTTTTTATATTTTACTACCTTAAGAAATCTACTTTATTTGCTGATTTCTTATAAATTCATTGTTGGTAAGTGGAAATAGTTATTTGTCCAAATGTACCTTTTCACAAGGGTCACTATGCTTAACTGTCACGATATCCATATGTCGCTTGTAAGTGATTGGTAACATTTTCAAAAGTCACATTTTACAATTGTCACAGTGTACGCATTGTCCTTATGTTAAGATGTCCATATTTCTAAACGTCACATAAATACTTGTCGATTTTGCCACATGTATCACTGACTTGGCTGTCGTGTTTGTCAAATGTTCCATTTTCAGATTGGTAACTTTTTGAAATGTCACGTTTGCAATATTGCCGACTTGTCGAGACGACGTCCATTGGACTGATTTTAATTGGAAAAGTAACCGAAAGGACATATCCTAATAACTCAGATCCCTATTACCTGAATTACCAATTACTAATAATCCCGATGACCCAAATTTTCAATCACCTAAAATCCCGATCATCAGTAATTTCAAATACCAATACTACCAATTACCCAAATTTCCGATAATCAAAAAGTTCAATAGCTTAATTTTTCGTTAACCAGAAACATTGATGACAAGACATTCCGATTGGACAGGTTTCGTAAGCTCAAAGCCGATTTTTTTGTTATCGACAGATGTACCTTATTGTAAAAACTACACTCAGTTATTATACAGATGGCCAAAAACTATTATAAAATAAAATTTCATATAAAACCGGTTTTTTTTTTTTGGTTTTTAAAAGGATGTTTACTTATAAAATTTTTCAGTTACATAATAAATGAGTAATAAAGATCCTGATAACAACTTAAACAATAGCTTTGAATATTTTGATTAGGTGTCAAATCTAGCGATGCATCTAGCCAATTAACATTTGCTTAACTTATTTCTTTAGTTATTTCTTATTTTTTATCATTAATATTTTTAAATATAAATTAAGTTCTTCGTTATAATTATGTGTTATGGTAAAAAAAATAAATATTAAATATAAAAAAACCATTGTAACATTAGGTTGCCTTTACGGAATTAAAATCTTAGGAAGAGGTAAAGGGTTGGATAAGGATGGGTGGTTTAGGTGGGTACGGGTTTATGTAATATTTAAAATATGTACAGATAATAACTATGCTATTGCACGATCAGTAATTCTTCTGGGGTCTAATGATAGACTCTATTAGGTAGTTTTTGTTGCTGCCATAATTGGAGCTTCTTTAATCTAGATCGCCTCCTTAGTTCATCCAGGTGTTTTGCATCACCTTGCAACGACCAATGTTTTTCACTTAGTCTGTCCATGTTTATCAGGTCTCTGTTAGGGATATCAGTTGAATATACCAATTTGTCAGGGGGTATATTATCTATGTCAATGTAAATTGATTTCTTAGCACAGTGTCTACGTAGAAGGTAAATTATCGGTATGTTATTTTCGTCCTGGATACATCCCATATGATCCAGGTTTGTGAATATCTCTGGTGGGGAATAATTACTTTTAGCTATCCTCTTTACTAACACCTCATTTTTCACTTTTAGGGCGCTTAGCAAGTCATTTTTGATTTGGTAGACTGTGCTAAAGTAATTTCTTGTCAGCATGACGCAGAAAGAATCGAATCTGGGTATATCGGCCTCGTCGTAGATGGTTTTGCTGTCGATACATTTTGTGTAACCGGACTCAGCTGTTCTATATCGTCCTAGACATGCTTTTATGCATGCTCTTCCAAATAGGTGATATTTTTCCATAATTGATGGTCCCAGGTTCCACCGTATTGGAGCAGCATATGCCATGATAGGTCGAACAAGAAGTTGATAGCAAATGAGCTTGGCCTTTGGATCTATGTGTCTATTATAAAAAATTCTATGATTGGCTTTTAAAGCTTTTTTGGCTTTAGTGAGCTGGTATGTGTGATGCTTATTCATTCTGACTAGGTAATCAAAATGAATTCCGACATACTTAACAACCTCTTTATTTGGGATCTCTGTTGTTATTCCAGAGTCTTTGTAGGTTTTGGTGATACTAAAGGTTTTGATGTGTGGCACAGTCAGCGGTGAAATCTCATTAACTGTTTTTCTAAATAGGATTGTTTCGCTTTTGTTAGCGTTAATTTTGAGATTCCACTGCTTGTAATACTCGTATATTCAATTAATGATTTTTGTCATCTTAGCTTGGATTACTTGTATTTTACTATCTGCTACATATACCACAGCATCATCGGCATATGCACCTGAGTGCGTATTATTACCGGAATTCAGTTGGAAAAGGTTTAGGATTTCACTGTTATACATGATGAATAGGACTGGAGCAGTTACTGTCCCTTGGTGCATACCTTCCAAAATTGAGAAGGTCAGGGTAGACAGGTTAAGGCCATCCTAAGTGACATAGGTTTTGCCGTGTATCATATCGAAGATTATGGTAATGAGCGGTAATGGGAATTTGAGTCGTATCAAGATGTAAATAAGTCCATTCAGCCATACTGAATCGAAGGCTTTTTCTAGATCCAGGAGTGCAGCCCCTACCAGTTTACCATTCAGTAAGTAGTTGTTAATGTCCGAGCTAAACTTATGGATTGCGTGGACTGTTGAGTAATGTGGTCTGAATCCGAACTGGTTATCTGGGATAATTTTATTAGCATCTGAGTGGTCCATGATTTGCAATTTTATCAGTTTTTCAAATATCTTACTGACATTACTTGTAAGAAAGATGGGTCGATAACTGGAGGGGTTTAAGGTATCTTTGTCCTTCTTATTCATTGGGATAACCTTCGCCTGTTTCCATCTGGTTGGATAATGTGAATGATTGAGGCAATTATTAAAAACCATTGCGTAATCTTTGATTACTATTGACGGAAAGTGCTTCATTACAGTCATCGGGATCATGTCCAGCCCACTTGAATTTTTATTTTTGGCTTTTTTCAGTAAGATTTCTATTTCTATGAATGAATGAAGATATTTAGGATTGTTTTGATCATGTGTAGGATAATGTGCTGGATTTTCTCTTGAGAGTTCGTGTGTGTTAAGTTGTTCGTCCTGTTGTACTGGAGAGCAGCTTTAATGACTTCTGCTGCTGCGTCTGCAACTTGTTTAATTTTGGTCCCCTGGCTTGTACACCTTGGAGAGTTAATAGTTTCAAAATATTTGCCCAGTATGTTAAGTTTGATCGCAGGATCCGTCACTGAGAAGCTTCCGTCTTTCTCTGCCAGTTGTGATTTGTTACATATATCGTCTGTTAACAGCATTAAGTTATTTTTGTCAATTACAAGAGTGTCGACACGCGGCGGCTCTTTATAGCGAAAGTACCTATTAACTCTTGGAAAGAATTTTGCGGAATCTTTGTAATTAATGCTCTTTGCCATAGCTTCCCAATATGCTGTCTCTAACTTTCTAAACTCTGCTGTCAGTTGTATATTAATAATTTTTATTAGCAGCTTTAATTTGCTAGAGAGATAGGAGTTATACTTATTGATTTTTA
Organism: Microplitis deprimator; assembly: GCA_964016945.1. Taxonomy (NCBI): domain Eukaryota; kingdom Metazoa; phylum Arthropoda; class Insecta; order Hymenoptera; family Braconidae; genus Microplitis; species Microplitis deprimator. The sequence continues at coordinate 9,195,291 of OZ024714.1, read as the reverse complement.
ATTTTTCTGCTAGTAATGTGTTTTTTTAGGCTTGTAGCTTTTTAATTTTATTGTTTATATACTTGTGGCATCCTCTATTTGAATCTGGTTGAACCTTGGGGACTATTATGTTGATGGTCCCTCGCGGTTTTCATGATACGGTTTGAACACGGTATTAAAAGAGTACAAACGTAGTCGATAACAAGTTGTTTAACCGTATTTATACGGTATATTTGTGAAATTTAATTACGGTATTTCTACAGAGCTTATACTGCGTTTATACGGAGCTTATACGGCATTTCTACCGTATAAATACGTTATTTTTACCGTAATAATGCGGTACTTCTACTGTATTAATACTGCATTTCTATAATATTAATACTTTATTTATATGATATTAATACCAAATTTCTACCGTAATACTACGGCATTTGTGCTGTAATAATACCGCATTTCTACCGTAATAATATAACATTGTTACCGTAATAATACGATATTTCTATCGAGTTCACACAACAATTGTACTGATTTAATAAGGTGTTTATACGGAATTATATATATATATATATATATATATATATATATATATATATTGCTTTACAATGTATTATGTCACTCGTATATTTTTAATCGTATAGTAGAGACTCTGTAGACTTTCGACTAAAATATTTTTTTTTAAAGTTCAAGTTCAAATTCAGAGATAAATTATTTATGGAAACATTGATAATAAATATTTTTGTCATTATGTAATATAGGATATACTATATTACCATAAAAAAAAATACTTATCACTCTGTCAAATAACGGAGGAGTACCCGGGTCAGAATAGTCACAAGTTTGGAATATAAAACTTCTGAAATCAGTTTCTTACCAGGGACACTACAAGTCGTAGGCGCTATCTAGCTGTTGCCTAGCACCAGTGACTTCCCTCTCCTCCATATATATCTTTTCTACCAAGAAATTTTTCTCTCGGTTTGAGTAACTTTTTTTTCTTGGTTGGAGCATACGAAAATTCTTGCGTTAAACAAATAGTAATTATTTCAAGAAATTTTATTTTTTTTAAACAAAAAAATGCAATATAGCTACAATAACCTGGCACGGCTTTCTTTGATAAAATATCTCTTATATTAAAAAATAAAAACTTTTCAAACAAGTAAAAGTTTTACGATTAAAGCATAAAAATATGTTAACTTGAGGAAAAAAAATTTTGATTCGAGATAAAAATTTCAAAATAATTATTTATTTGGTGTAAGAAAATGTTTATTTTCCGAATCGTTAAAAAAAATTTTCTTGTATCAAGAATATTTTTCTTGGTTCGTTAACTGTATTTGCTGTGTAGAGAAACTAAAATTCAAAAGACGCGTGTAAGTTTTCATAACGTGCAAATAAAGAACTTTATGAGCTAAAAAAAAACTTTTATGTCAAAATACCCATACTGCATCAACACTGCAGTGTTTTAACATGTTTAAATTGAATAACTTTTATAATTTTTGATCATTAAATAATTCTAGTTATTAATATTAATCATAAATGTATTTCGAAATTTTTTTGAAAGTGAAAATGAACTGTATTTTTTTATTCAACAATTGAAAGCAGAACATAGTGAAGAGGTGAGTCATTTAAGAATGCAAGTAGTAGTAAAACATATTGTATCTGTTATAGAATCTAAAGATTGCTTGTTAATAAAATTAAAAGATATGAAAAGTATTTTTCAGCTTGTAAGAGTGAGACGGCATAATCACTGTATAAATGCGGCATAACCACTATATATATATATATATATATATATATATATATACGGCATAAACACCGTATGAATACGGTGCGAACATTGTATGAATACCGTGTAACCACTGTTTAAATGAGGTATAGCGGCCGTATAAATACGGTATAACCGACGTTTAAGTATAGCATAAAAACTATAGAAATAAAGTATAACCATCGTATAAATACGGTATAGCGAGAGCGTAAATACGGTATAACCACAGTATAAATACGGTATAGTCTCTATATAAATTTGGTATCAACACAATATATTTACGGTATTAATGCAGTAATAAAATTTCACCATACCGCATTTATACCGTGGGTATACCGTAATAATAGTTATACCCAAAAAATACCGTTATGGCAATTCTGCGAGGGGTGTCTAATATTTTATCTTCCATTTCAATTATATGAGCGTCGATTTCGTCTATTGAAATGTTTCTGTCAGTTGGGAGTTTAATGTCATAATTGTCTTGTAAATGATTAGTGAATTTTCTCTAATTGGTCTTCTTGTAGTTGTATCTAATGCTGGATGGAGGTGGGGATTTGTATCCCATGAAGATGTCTTTACAATCTATAGAAAAACTGATAGCGTTATGATCGCTATCATACGGGAGAGTGGTGAGTTTGTTGTTTGTTAGACTTTTGATCTCAATACGAGAGTCTGCCAGATAGTGATCAAGAAACGATCCCGCACTGGGGTATGTAGGCTTGTCAGCTGTATATATAGATGTTCGGTTGAGTATTCCTAGGTCCTCTTCCCAATTACTAAGGAGTAATCCCCTCTCATTTGAATTGTGGTCACCCCAATCTACATTTCTAGCATTCAGGTCTCCAGCTAATAAAAAATACGTGTTAGTGTTGCCTAGTTTAAACTCTTCGTAAATTATATTGAGTTCTGGGATGAACGTCCATTATTGTTGCACGCAGCATATACGCTGAAGATGAGCAAGGTTTTATTGGAACTGGTATTAATTTCAATGGCTGTGTATTCGATAACTTTATTAGTAGATAAATTTGGGTGTGAGATGATTGAATAGGATGATTGAATACGAGAAAACTCGTTAAATTCACTTATACACAATTTCAGAAAAAGCGCGATGCGCTGACGTTCAAGGCATAAGTGAGACGATGATATAAAACCGTTTTTTTTTTTTTTGGTTTGAAAAAGGTTATTTACTTTTCCAAATTATATATTTTACATAGATAAGTAATAAAAACACCTTATAAAAACTTAATCTGTAATTTGCACAAGCGCCTAGTGGTCATCTGCCGATGCGTCTCTCTAGGACTCCGTATGATTATAACATAAATGTTTTAGTTGTAGTAATAGAGATTACCCTGCTTAAAAAATCCGATAGATTCTCATAAAAAATGTTTATGAGAATGAATCGGCAAAGTGTCCCATCGAAAAATGATAGTCCATATTAGAACCTATGAGAATATTCAAATCCGAGCATAATCCGATAGAAACTTACCAAATCATTCAACTTATGTCTCATTCATTCTTATATAAAATTTGCTGTACATGTTCACATTTTTATTGGAATGAATAGGAATGCGTCATACTTACATTTCGTAAGAGATTCAATTTAAAATATAGACGTCTTGTTTTTTATTGTTGTAAAAGAATGAATGGGAAAATAGTTTTATTACTTTTACGTTAATTCGTAGGCGACATACTTATGGGATTCTATGAGATAATAATAAAAAAAATGAGAGAAATATCGTATATTTTTGTTTCCTCAGATAATTAAAAATTATTTGGAATAATTTAAATTTAGAAATTGTTTTCAGTTGAATTGAATAAGAAAATAAAATCATTTATTTCTTTGTTAAAAAAAATAATTTAACTACTATTAACAATTCATTTAACCCACTGGGAGTTATATATTATTTTTCAACTTCGGTAAAGAAGAAATCTTTATTTTTTTCGACATGTGATGGGACTCGAACTGTCGACCCTTCGATTGAAGCTCTGAAAACTGTTCGTCAGGTGCTTTAGCCCGTTCGGCCACCACATGCATTTGGAAATAGAAATTTAATCTTTTACTTAAAGCTATCCAGTACTATATATGCCCAAGACTAAGCTTAAAAAAAATTATTTTTATTTATTATTAAAATTTTGATAATATCATGTTCTCTTTATTTTTTGTAATAGTTTTAAATTCAATTAATGCAGTTTTTTTAAAAAAGTTATTCATTTGTTTCTTTTTTTTCATAATCTTGAAAAATGTCAGTTTTAAACTTTATTAAATTAATTAAATTACAAGAAAAAACAGATAAAATTCGACTCGGATATTCCTAAAACGTTTTCCGATAAAAAGAAACACATGGTTGTTTTTAGTATTTAAAAAAAAGTATAGCATAGAAATTCATTTGTTTACCACAAGTTTTTTGTTTAATAAACAAATGAAAAATTATTATTTTTTTATAATACAAGAGAAAATGATAAATTATGATTTAAAAAAAAAAAATAGTTCCTTAGTATTAATATTAAGCAACAAAAAAAAATTGTTAATTAGCAAATGCGCATTTTAGCAATAAAAAAATTTTTTTAACGAACGATTTTTTTCTTAAAAATCATTATTTTCAATAAGCATCTTGTTCCCAAAAAAAATTTTTTTAAATCTTATTAACAATGCATTTGTTTATAACAATTATTTGAACAATGTAAGTAAAAAATTTTTTAAAATTATTGTTATGTAGCTTTTAGCTATAAAAAAACAAAATAATAAAAAAAATAAATTTTCTTGATTTCTTTTATTTACATTTTTAATTTTTCAATACCTTACATTGTGAATAAAAAAGTGAAAAATCGAAATTTTTTAATTTTTCCAACGGCGATCTTTTCTAAACTTTTTCAAGAATAGCTCCAAGAAGTGAAAAAAATCCTGGGTTCTTAGTTTAGAAATAATCAGGGTTTTTAAGTAAGCTTTCAACAAGAAAAAATTAACTAATTAACAAAAGCATAGTTAATTGAAAAATTGGGGTAAAAATTTTTTTTCGGTGGATTATTATTAATTCATGTGTTTAGAAAGTACCAAAATTTTTTTATTTCTTAATATTTATATTTAATCGGTTGAAATAATTTTTTTCGATTATGCTATTGATTCTATCAACGCGCGTGCATGCGCCGCTACTCGTTTTTAGTCCCATTTTCATCGCTAAATTAAAATTATAAATATTATCGGTACAGTTTGGGGAGGCAGGATTTTTTTTTAGGAAATTTCCTGCTCTTTAAGAATCTTTTTTCAGATTTTGGATACCCCAAATAGTTTTGTAACTATTTGCGAAAAACCAAACCACTGTTTTTTTTTTTTTTACTAAATTGTTTATAACTTTTACAAATTTTGCCAGCCCCAAATTTCCACTTTAACATTTTTTATAGATGCCATTTCGGATCAAATGAGACCTTAATCATAATTTTCGGTGATCTTGAACAGGTTTTCGTCAAAAAAGCACTTGTTGACTAGACTAATATGTTTATATGCGTAAATACCGTAACTTACATGAGTCAACAAGTTATTGATCATACAAACGGGAAGTTGATAAATTTTATTATTTTCTCATAGGATCCAATTATTAGTGACAGGATCATTTCCTCATACGTTCTCATTAAAACAAAAATTTTGCTAATTTTATTATTTTCTCCTAGATTCCAGTTGTAAGTGACGAGATCATTTCCTTATACATTCTCATCCAAATAGAAATTTTGTAAATTTTATTATTTTCTTATAGAATCCCATCATTACTGATAGAATGATTTCCTCATACGTTCTCATTGAAATAAAAATTTTGCTAATTTTATTATTTTCTCATAGATTCCAGTTCTTAGTGACGAAATCATTTCCTTATACATTCTCATCTAAATAGAAATTTTATAAATTTTATTATTTTCTTATAGAATCCCATCATTACTGATGAAATCGTTTCCTTATACGTTCTTATTGAGACGGAATTCTTATAGATCCCTATAAATCCCGTGAATATTTAATCTCATCCAACCTTATAAAAACTCACTTCTCATAAACATTTGTATTTTCCGATAGATTCTTATAAAGAATCCCTTATCAGAATCTATGAGAAAATAATTTTTTTAAATAACTCCTATACAATCGCATAAAATTCAGTGATTTCTATGAGAAGAGGACTCCAGCTTCCCATAGAACTTATTCATTATCATAAAATTTCTATTAGAATTTATAAGAAGCTATCGGATCTTATGAGATTTTTTAAGCAGGGTAATGAGTAATACAGTAAATATAAATGATTGTAAAAAAAGTAAAAATTATAAATACAAAAAAACCATCAAACAGTTGTCTCGCTTGTGCGGCAATGAGGGAGGGGGAGAGGGAGGATAAAGGAGTGGGATTGTGGGGTGATTGGGAATATTTATATATACATATTTACAAGGAGGGTATGCAAGATTGCAGTCGTTATGGTTTATAAATCCTGGGCTTTCCGGATCTATTGAAGAATTTGGCATTGATTCGTTCTTTGATTTTTGAATTTAGCTCTGCGACGAAGTTTATCGAGGTGCTTGGCATCCCCTTGCAACCACCAGTATTTTTCTGACAGTCTGTCCAGATTTTGGCGATCACTTTTTGAGAGAATCATGGAATATACCCATTTGGTGTTGGGTATATTCTCGATATCAATCCAGATTGCTTTCTTGGCCTAATGTCTTTGTATATGGTATATTATAGGGATGTTGTTCTCATCCTGAATATAACCTTTCCTGTCCAAGTTGGTGAATAGCTCAGGAGGTGAGTAGTTGCTGTGGGCCATGCGTTGCTCCATTACGGGGTTTTCGAGCTGCTTTAGCAGGTTACTGTCTATTTGGTAGAGGGAGCTAAAGTAATTCCTGGTCAGCATCAGCGTAAATATGTCGAATCTTGGGATATCAGCACGATTATAGAGAGTGTCATTGCTGACCCATTTTGTGTAGTCGGATTCCAGTGATCTGTAAATATTCAAGCAGGCTCTGAAGCAAGATCTCTCGAACTCTCTATAATGCTCCATAATTGAAGGACCCATATTCCACCATATTGGCGTAGCGTATGACATTATTGGCCGAATAAGCAATTGTAACAAATAATCTTGGCTTTTGGTTCCAGGTGTCTGTTGTGGAATAATCTGGTGTTGGCTCTGAAGGCTGCTTTGGCTTTTGCTAACTGGATTGCGTGATGCTTATTCATTCTAAGCAAGTAATCAAAATTTATTCCCAGGTATAACCAGATCTTTTCTGGAAATTTCAGTTATTGTTCCTGCATCTTCATCGATGATATTGATACGGAATTCTTTGATTAAAGGAACTGTCAGTGGGGATATCTCTTTGACAGTTTTACGGAATAAAATGAGCTCACTTTTCATGATGTTGATAACCAGGTTCCATTCTTTGTAGTACCCGTAAATCTCGTTAACCAGTTTTTCCAGCTTTCTTCGAATGATGGGCTTTTCTGTCAGCTACATAAACCACTTTGTCATCGGCGTAAGCTCCGGAGTGTGTCTGGTTACCTGAGTTAAAGTCAAAGAGATTCAGGACTTCGCTGGTGTAAATGTTGAAGATCACTGGAGCTGTCACCGTGCCTTGCTGCATTCACTATAGACTTCAGAAGGTGAGTGTGGATAGTAGTGATCCGTTCTAGACCACAAACGATTTGACATGGAGCATGTCGCTTATTAGCATGATTAGTTCGTCCGAGAATTTGAGTTTAGTCAGCAGATAAATCAGGACATTCAGCCAAACTAAGTCAAACGCTTTCTCTTAGTTCAATAGTGCCGCACCGACTAGCATTCCGTTCAGGAGGTATTTGTTCAGGTCTGACACAAATTTATGTATGGCATGAACTGTAGAGTGACTTTGTTTGAACCCATATTGGTTGTCTGGAATGATTCTGTTTTTATCCACGTGTTCTATGATGTTGATCTTTATCAGCTTCTCGTATATCTTGCTAACATTACTCGAGAGGCTTATAAGGCGGTACCCAGAGGGATCCGGGGTATTTTTACCCTTTTTCCTGATAGGGATCGCCTTGGCCTTTTTCCACCGTTTCGGGTAGTCGGAATAGTTTAGGCAGTTGTTAAAGATTGTCGTGTAATCTCTGATGACCACTGGAGGCAGATGTTTGAGTGCAACCATTGGTATTTTGTCCATTCCGCTGGATGTCTTATTCTTGGCTTTTTTCAGCAGTATTTCCACCACTATATGTGAGTGGAAATAACTAGGCTTATCTTCGTCCTGGTGTGGATAATAAGTACGATTTGTGTTAGAGAATTCAGTGTGTGTAACAGAGTTAACTCGAGTGTGTTGTATCTGCGTCTTGATCCTGTCAGCAACCTCATCTGCTATACGCTTCGTATTAGTACCGTAGTTGGTGTAACGTGGAGAATTGATTGACTCAAAGTATTTACCGTTGACATTCACCTTCGCCATGGGTTGTGAAATGAGTAAATTGTTGTTTACAAAGGTGCAAGGCTCAGGTCCGATGACTTCAGGCGTGATCAGATTGTTGTTTCTGTCCAGTAGCAGATCATCGATCCGTGGAGGCTCCTTGAATCTGAAGTATGTATTAATTTTAGGAAAGAATTTATTGGGGTCGCGAAAGTTAACACTTTTGGCTTTTGCTTCCCAGTATGAGGATTCAGTCCGTTTGATTTCATTCGTCATCAGGTATATAACCGGTGATCATGGCCGAGCGGTCTAAGGCGTAAGACCTAGGCCTCTCGAACTTGATCGCTGGCCAGGCGTGGGTTCGAATCCCAGCGGTTACCGAAAGAATTTTTCACACAAAGAGTGTGAGGTCTTTCGGCCCTGAGGTTCGTCCCGTTACCGATCCATGAATTTGAACGGTTTAAAAATGAATTTGATTTGGTGTTAAAGATTGAATATCGCTAAGTTGGCCGGATATGGGATTGCCCGAGGCCTTATAATATAAGTATATACTTGAAAAAAAAAAAAAAAAAAAAAATTTCGTATAAATATGTTTAGAAAAACTTTTAAAATTAAAAATTTTTCTTGCTCCACCCGCCGAATGTACGGTCTTTCTGGCCGCAGAAAGAGCGACTTTTTATGGCCTGCTCGAATTGCAGCGCGCTCTGTCGGGCTTCGTGATTTTCGGGCCGCTAGTACAGCAATCTCTATACTAGCATAGCAGTATTCAGTGTCGTGCCGGGGTTTGTGTACAAAAACACAACCTCAAAATATAATTATTCTCATAATAAATGATATAACAGCAT
>OZ024714.1:9106475-9186103 GCA_964016945.1 Microplitis deprimator | reverse complement strand
ATAAAAACTGGAAAGAAAAAAATAAAAATTGCCTCTCTACATCAGAAGAGAATAACTTAATTGTTTATTTCGAAGGCTTAAAAAAAAAGTTAAGTCCATTAACTCTATGGAGTATGTGGAGCATGCTTAAAAGTACATTAAGTTCAAATGATGACATTCAGATAAACAATTTCTTTAAATTAAAAAGTATTATCAAAACAAATGCTAAAGGACATAAGCCTAAAAAATCTTTTATTTTAACATGGGAACAAATTAAACAATATATGAATGAAGCTCCTAACAATCAACATTCAGCAATAAAGGTAATAAAAGAATATTTACATACTCGCTTTTCAAATTAAATGTCTTGATTTTCACTATTTAATTGTATGTATCATATTTAATTACAATTTTAACAGGTTGTATTAATATTTGGAATTTGTGGCTGTTTGCGATGTAAAGAACTAACGGAGATGAAAGTTGATGACATAGAAGACTTAAAGGGAAGGTATTTAGTAACAATAAATGATAACAAGAATGATTATCCCGGACAATTTCTTATTGGGAATCTCTTTTACCCTATAGTAAGAAAGTATATGGCATTAAGACCATCTGGTACATTTTCTGAGAGATTTTTTATTCGCTATTCAGAGGGTAAATGCACTCGATCGCCTATTGGACGTCATACTATAGGAGCAATGCCTAAAAAAATTGCTACTTATTTAAAGCTGCCTAATATAAAAAGATACACCGGCCATTGCTTCAGAAGATCATCTGCGATGCTTCTCTCTAATTCCGGCGCTAACATGCAGATGATTAAGCAGCTAGGGAGATGGCGTTCAGATATAATTGCCCAGGGTTATGTAGAAAATTCATTACATAACAGGCAGATGATTTTTAATGGACTAATTCAGAACGAGGCCGCAATAGATACTCAACCACAACCATCAACCAGTGAACAAGCAACTATCAACCCTCAACCAGTAACTATCAACCCTCAAACAGTAATTACCACCCCTCAACAAGAAACCAATGAGATTGAAATAGAAATTAATGATTTAAATTGGTCAGACTTTGATAACGACTTCAATGTTAATAACGTTGAACCGATTTCAAGTAAGTGAAGCAATAATACTCGCTTCTTTACCGAAACACGTTTATATCCTACTTTTAATTCATATTGTCTTTTTCAGCTGAAGCCGTTATAAACAGTGGTTTCACTACAGCAAGTAAAAAACCAATTTCTGTACCTATTAAGACTCAAAAGAATCTAGAAATCAACAATAATAAAACACCATTCATGGCCAAATCAGGGGTAAAATTAACTTTTCTAAATCAAACACATGTTCAGCCTCCATCAGCTAAGAAAAGAAAGACTATTGACGGTTCAAATACTCCAAACCCTAACAAACTAGACTTAACATCAAAAAAACAAGATTAAACGTTCAATAATTGCACTTTCAATAATTGCATTTTTAACGTCACCAAATGTAACTGTGATAAGGAAAATATTCCCTAAAGTGAGACTAGAATAATCCCAATGTGAAACTATTAACTAATTAAAATCTATGGTTATATTATGTTATTATTTATATAATTTAAAAATTATGTTATTGATAAAGTTTAATTATAATTTTATTAATATAAAATTTGCAATTTTATGCCAAAGTTACTGATGTTATGAGTATTACAAATACAATAATAAAGTTTTATTTGAACTGTAAATTTAAAAAATTTTCTACTTTAAATTATATTACCGTCCTTTGTGGAGTACAATTTTCATTAGTTTTTAATGCGCGCCCCGACCAGCAAAACCTCGGCTTCACATCGGTTTTGTAAAATTCGGGCGCGCCTCCCCTCCCCACCATTTGCAAAGTCTTCGATTTTGTAAAATACAAAGGTACAGTATTATAATTAATAACTATCACCTAGTTTTTATAATAAAATTGAGACTAATGATAATAGTAATGCTATTTTTTATGTATTAACCTAATTGTTAAACGTAATTTCGGCGGAGGACCAAGAAAAATAGTATACGATCCACAGCCAAAAAGTTGGATGCCCTGGCGTATGTGATATGATGGCCGAGGCGAAGCCTATTATTACGTCCCTAAGCCAACTTTCTGGCTTAGGGACGTAATATACTATTAGTGTTTTTTTAATACATTTATTAAAATTAAATCATTAATTATAATTATTTTTAATAATAATAATGTTTATTAGTATTATTTTTAATTTATTATAATTTTTACAGCGTTAGAGGCATATTTTGTAAAATAAATAGATAAACAATTAGCAACCAAAACAAGAAAAAATATTCTTTACTTTTATCACTTTTAAACGTTTAAATTAATTACTACTAGCACCAACATTTATTAGTGACTTACTTAACTTAAAATTGAAGTAATTTTATTGATGAAAATAAAATAATTTAGACGATAAAATTAATTAAATACACTTATCCAAAAAATTAAAGGAACAAGAAAATTTTATAAATTTTTTAGTGATTTTTGGAAGGCTGTATTTTCGTGAAAAATGATCGTATCAAAAAAATGAAAAAAGCAAATTTAAACTTAAATTCTCTAGTTGAAACATTTTCCAGCAAAATAATTTTTTGAGCCACGGTTTTTGCGGTATCATAAGAAATAGCTCGAGAGAAAATTTTTCTAAATTTTTTGGTTTTGTTTTTTAGGTCTACAGGGCCGGGAAAATTTTTTTCGAAAAAACCAATTCATGGTTTGTTTAGGAAATTTATTCAGCTACAATTTTCTTTTTCTTGTTTCTCTGTACGACAATTTGCTGCTGAGATATCAGCCTTCATTAATGAAAAAGGGTCCTTTTGTCGTCGATTATCGATATCTCAGCAACTAATGGTCGCACAGTAATTTAAAGGGCAGTTTAAAAAACTTGAATAAAATCCCTACAAGCTACATTCTTGATTTTTTAAAAAAAGTCTTTTTTTTCATTCGTAATAGGAATTTGAAAAACCTTTAAAAAATGGCCATTTTCTGGTTTTTTAGTCAACTCATCGCTACTTTGCAAATATTGATGGAAAGGTTAATGTTGCGAGGTGATTTTACAGCTTAATGTACCCCCAAAAACCCTGGAAATTTTCAGATTGATTCATTGAACCGTTTGTCCGGGCCGATTGCTCAAAGTTTTACAAAACAATTAAAGGAACAAGTTTTGTTCCTTAATTTGTGTAATCATTACCAAAATGAAAAAATTAATTTTTTTCGGATTTTTTTTCATTTTTGCGTTAATTCCCAGAGAGGAAAGTACGACGGGCCCAGGCTTGGCCCAAGTATGTAGAACCTTGGCCCAAGCTTGTAAGCCAGCCTTGGTAGGACTCTGGAATGATAACAGGGGGCCCGACTTGGTTGCCAGACTTGGCCCATGCTTCGTTGCCAGTCGTGGCCCAGACTTTGTTGCCAGACCTTGCCCATGCTTCGAGGAAACGGATAAATTTAATTAAAAAAAAATTTTATTATTATTAACCTCTTAGAATTTATTATCATTACGTTTAAACTATCTAAAGGAGGTAAATGATGTGAAAAAAACTCGGTGAAAATTCTGCTGGGCTCCGGGCGCGAACTGCCGTCCTTCTGATTGCTGGGTCCGAACAATAGCTACTGGATGAACCTACTAATGTTGAATTGATACATTAATATGATCTACTTATTAAACCATAGATATAGCCAAACTTGGGTAATCCTACCTTGGCCCAAGTCTGGGTTGCCATTGGACGGCCAAGGCAGGGAAACCCAGTCTTGGCCCAAGCTCGGGTAATCATTGTCACGGCCAAGGCTTGGTTACCCAGTCTTGGCCCAAGTCTGGGTTGCCATTGGACGGCCAAGGCAGGGAAACCCAGTCTTGGCCCAAGCTCGGGTAATCATTGTCACGGCCAAGGCTTGGTTACCCAGTCTTGGCCCAAGTCTGGGTTGCCATTGGACGGCCAAGGCAGGGAAACCCAGTCTTGGCCCAAGCTCGGGTAATCATTGTCACGGCCAAGGCTTGGTTACCCAGTCTTGGCCCAAGTCTGGGTTGCCATTGGACGGCCAAGGCAGGGAAACCCAGTCTTGGCCCAAGCCCGGGTAATCATTGTAACGGCGAGGACTGAGTGCCCAATCTTGAGCCAAGCATGGGCAAATATAGATGTGCCAAACTAGGTTCCCCCGTGCTGGGCCAAGAAGGTCCCCGTCGTTCAACTCTGGCAGCTCCTGCATGGGTTATTCAGTAAATGTAAGGTAAAGAGAAAAAAAATTTTTTTTTCCGAAAAACGGATTTTTTGCCGCAAAAAAATTTTTACTTGCATCACGAAATTTTATGCGCTATGAATTGAATGCAAAAATTATCTTGGGGCGGAAAAAGATTTTTTTGGGCAAGAAATAATTTTTTACGCTAAGTAATTTTTTCTAGTTTTAAATAAATGTTTGTTTTCAATTCACAATGCTAAAAGTTTATTGAGGGAAGTAAAAATTTTCTTTAGGCGAGTAAAGATTTTTTTCGTCAATGAATCCTTTTTTTCTGTCTACGCTCTTGACTTTGAGAAGCTCTTAAAAACCAAAAGAGAGTATAAAAATATGTCATTTTGGAATTAGTACCGCGATACAAATAATATAGCTATATTCAGTGACATTTAGTCATACTTAGCGCCAGAATAATTAAAATATTAATTTATTTAAAAAAAATAAGTACGATCGTCTTTTTTCTCGCGTAATTTGAATGTTATTCAAATGATTAAGATAAATCTATCTATTTCAATACTCGGCAAAAAAAAGAGTTTAAACTATGAAAAGGCACAAATTCAAGTCAAGACCTTTCTAACGATACTAAATTTAATGACATTAACTAATTCTATCATATAGATATGGCGGGAACAAAATTTTCCTTATTCTCTTAATAATATAGATTATTATTATTCATTAATATGCCAGGCAAGTAAGGCTAGAGTCAATCCTAGCTCGTCATTAGAATGAGCTGTAGTCGGTAGCAATGCCTGGGAAAACGAATCATATATGGTCATGTATGGCCATATTGGCTCATATATGACCATATAGGTCATATATAGTTTCCAAATAATTTTATATATGGCTATGTATGGTCATATATGACTATATATGGCCACGTATACCCATATATAGGTACATATCAGAGTACACCATTTACTATTTGTCGTCTCGGAAATTATATATGGCCATATATGACTTGGTCAGGGCATATATAGCCATATAGGGCCATATATAGTTTCAAAGTGATTTCATATATGGCCATGTATGGGCTATGTATGGCTATACATGAACATATATGATCCATATAATCTTATATAGACATGATTTTATTTTTGTGTTCATATATTTTTATTATTTTATTTATTTATTATAATATTAACAAGTCATACATTTTAACTTATGACCATACCCTATCCAAAAATTCTCATAGAATCCACTCAACTGCAACAAAAACCGCATAGAATCCTATAGACTGTATTGGTTTCTATGCGGTTTTTGTCGCAGTTGAGTGGATTCTATGGGAATTTTTGGATAGGGTAAATGATTCGTATATAGCTATGTATGTAATTCACACAAGAACTCGAGAAACAAATTATTTTGATCTACGGTGATCTAAATCCTACACATAAGTAAGATCTACGAAAATATGGGTTTTCTATATTTTGTCTACGAAGATCAAGACCAAAAACGGAAAATCCCTAAACTCAGAAAACTCAAAATTCTGATTTTTATGGAAATTTCAAAGCTCTTTAAAATAAAATATTTAAAAAAATTATAGATTAAAGAGATCCTCATAAATCTGAATTAATTTGAATACATCTACTTTGATCAACCCGGGAAAAACGATTATGCAGATCTAAATCATGGGAAATTCCGATCTTTGTTGTTCTGATTAGATTTAGCTAGATCTAAATTTTTTTTCGGGAATCTATTTTTTCTTACAAAGAAGAATTTCTAAATGTATGTGGTTTTAAAAATTTAATAAAATTCAAAGTAATTCTGACGAATCCCGGGAAAAACAAATCGTATATGGTCATATATGGTCGTGTATGGTCGTGTATGGTCATTCACCTGCATCTAAATAAATAAAAAAGACTGTATTTCATGTTCATTCCTCAGCACTGTAGTTAGCGCACCAGACTTTGAATCTAAAGGACCCAGGATCGAACTCAGCCAATGGCGCGATTTTTCATCGAAGAAAAAAAATAATGATCTACTTCAGAGACTATTAGAATACATGAGACATCTAATTGGCATGAATTTTTTTTTTCATTATTTTGTCAATTTTTTTTTTTAAATAAAGCACTATATATGGTCATATATGTAAATTGGCGATATATGGCCATATATGGTCATTAGACTGGGCAAAAAAAATCGACTATTTTTTTTTTTTCGATACCGTGAAAATATTATTCCTGCCCAGTGAACACATGACCTTATTTTGACGTCATACGTAGGTCATAGAAATGTCACGGCATCTTATGTAAATTTGATGTCAATCTGACGTTCTACATGACTTTAATATGATGTAAAAATTTGACATCCTATTGATGTAAGCATGGCTCTTGTATGATGTCACAGCTATGACTTATGTGTTACGTACGCTTGACATCATATTGATGTCAGCATGACTCTTGTATGACGTCACAGTTATGGCTTATGTGTTACGTACACTTGACATAAAATCTACATCACATTGTTACGTAGTAATAAAGTCATTATTGTATATCATAATGACGTAATTTTAAAATCATACATTTATGTCAGTAGCAAAGTCACGGTTATACGTAATATGGATATCACTCTTAAATCATATCTTTACATCAGTGACAAGTCAGTATTTTACGCAATGCTGATGTAATTTCCGAGACATAG
This sequence comes from Microplitis deprimator, assembly GCA_964016945.1. Lineage (NCBI taxonomy): Eukaryota > Metazoa > Arthropoda > Insecta > Hymenoptera > Braconidae > Microplitis > Microplitis deprimator. Next base: position 9,179,237 of record OZ024714.1, on the reverse strand, counting down.
TTTTTTATCATCTATTTATTAAAATAAAACAATCATAGATTAAATTTTCAATGTGTAAATGTGTAAAAATGTCGAACATTTTTGGGGCCAAAGTAATTGATAAACTCGATAATAGATTTCAGACGTTTTAAATTAAAACATTAGCGTGAGCATAAAAAAATTAACTTAATTTTTTTAAATAATATACCGAAAATATTATTGAGGATGACAAAGAAAATGTAACGACAGTTTGAACTCTTTTGATGTTAAGATTGTAAAGTTTAGTATTGCAATTTTTCAATCGATTAAGTTTCATACAATTTTGTGGAATTATTTAATGTTTCGCAAAATTTTATATAAGATTTTTTAAATTTCACATCACAACAGAAAATTAAAAAATTTGAAGAAACTTAATAAAATTTTATATAATTTTTTATAATTATCATTTATAAGTTCATGGAGTTTTTTTTAATTTTATAAAAATCCATCACGAAAACTTACGAACTCTATCTTTACCGGCATTTCACTCTAAATACATCAATTAATCATAAGACTTAAACTCTCGTGATGTCACCAGTGAACAACGTTCAGGACTGCCAGCCAAAAGGAGCCGTGTTCGAACTCAGCAGACGCCCAGGAATTTTTCATAATTTACTGCTATCAAATCTTGTTTCTGAATTCGTAATGCGTTTGCGCGGTAATAATCGAATCAAAAATTCGGTATTTTTTTTTTTTTTTTTTTTCAAAAATATTTTTTCTGGATTGATGATTTTGACATCACCCATATGCCATACTGACGTCATGGAATGTCACACAGACATCACATTTACGTAATGTATAGTCCTTCGGCTGAAGAGGAGAGCCCGTATACATTTTGTTGGCACCGGGTACACTCAACGGTTTCTTACGTATTTTGAGCCGGGGATCACGAAAATCGGGTCCATTTTGTTCAAAAGTGGTGCAAACAATTGTTTATAACAATTTAATTGTTTAAATCGAAATAACTCCCGAACGGCTGGTTTGTTGGGGCAGTGTAAAGGAAACAAAATGATCAGAATGAAAAAATACACAAAAAAGGTATCATAGTGGTTTTTCGTATCTCAAATATTTTGCGACATATGACCAAAAAACGAGCGACGCGCTCGGACCTCTCACTCTCGCACAAGCGGCTGCCTATGCGCGAGCTCTCTCTCGCGCCAAATCGCGTCAGATGCTTGATAGGCCGAAATTTTTCTAAGTTTTTTACACTAAAAATGAGAGAAAAAATAAAAAAAATCAAAAAAAGGTCGATACCACCAATCGACTGCATTTTTTCTGAAACGAATTTCTGTCGTATCGTCCGGAGACGTTTTTTTTTTTTGTTAACAAATGTTATAAACAAATGGATTTTTTCAGTCCACATTGGATTCAAAAAATGGATCCGATGAAAATTTGTCTCAAAAACAATAAATTTCGATTGATAGTATCCCCATTTTATTGATTTATTGAATCCAATCTGGACTTTGAAAAAATCCATTTGTTCATAACATTTGTTAACAAAAAAAAAAAAACGCCTTCTGACGATACGACAGAAATTCGTTTCAGAAAAAATGCAGTCGATTGGTGGTATCGACATTTTATCAATTTTTTGAATCCAATGTGGACTGAAAAAATCCATTTGTTTATAACATTTGTTAACAAAAAAAAAAAACGTCTCCGGACGATACGGAAGAAATTCGTTTCAGAAAAAATGCAGTCGATTGGTGGTATCGACATTTTATCGATTTTTTTTATTTTTTCTCTCATTTTTAGTGTAAAAAACTTAGAAAAATTTCGGCCTATCAAGCATCTGACGCGATTTGGCGCGAGAGAGAGCTCGCGCATAGGCAGCCGCTTGTGCGAGAGTGAGAGGTCCGAGCGCGTCGCTCGTTTTTTGGTCATATGTCGCAAAATATTTGAGATACGAAAAACCACTATGATACCTTTTTTGTGTATTTTTTCATTCTGAACATTTTGTTTTTCTCTACACTGCCCCAGCAAATCAGCCGTTCGGGAGTTATTCCGATTTAAACAATTAAATTGTTATAAACAATTGTTTGCACCACTTTTGAACAAAATGGACCCGATTTTCGTGATCCCCGGCTCAAAATACGTAAGAAACCGTTGAGTGTACCCGGTGCCAACAAAATGTATACGGGCTCTCCTCTTCAGCCGAAGGACTAGTATATGTCATTAGTTTTACATCATAATCTTAAGTAAAAAAGTGCGAAATAATGAGACACACCTGACTCATTCATGACTTATATCTTACGTAAATGATGATATAGCGTAACGTCACTCTGACGTCAAATTTACGTAAATGTGTTTACTGGTTGATGACCAAAAAAAAATTATTCTGCAAGTTTGAACCCTTAATATCGATATGAAGAGGTGTATCGTTACGACTATTAGTTTTTTGACAGAAATTTTATTTTTTACCCAAAACTCGTAAATGATTAACCTTAAAATTTGAGCAATGTCTATTCTTAAATCAGGGATTATAGTGTATGGAGGGTAGAGGTTTCTCTACCCTCCATATTGGACACCACCAGACTGCACCAAATCACAATACAAAAAATCTGAAAAATGTTAACTTTCTGTTAACTTCAGGATCTTAAAGTTAAATGATCCTGAAGTTCACAGACAATCAGCAACTTTCGATTTTTTTTTTTTCAACAAGTCGATTACAAAAAAAAAAATATGCACATGTAGGAAATTTAAAAAATTAGAAGTGCAATTTAAAAAAAAAATTTTTTTTTTATGATTTACCGATTTAAAAAAAATCTAAAAATTATCAGACGTCGGCTAACTTCAGTATCATTAAAGTTAATCATATTTTAATTCAAATGGATTACTTACATAAAATTATTTATTTAATAATCATGTAATAATTAAGGGGAAAGGAAAAAATTTAAATTCCGCGCCATATGTAGAATAAACGTAAATTATAATTATATTATAATTCAAATTATAATATAATTATTAATAAAATATTTAAAACAAATAATACGATGATGAGAATGATAGACCAATATTGACCTAACGATTGAGAAAAAGAATATGATAAAAAATAACAACTTAATCATGAATGAGGTGCTAGATAGTAAATTTTTTTGATGGAAAATTAAAAAAATTATTTAAAAAAAAAAACAAAAGGGGACCTAACGAAAAAATTGGTGGACCTTAACGGACCTAACAGAGGCATATCGATTAAGGTCATTTTCGTTGCAAAATTCTTAAAATGAGGTGCTAAAATTGTGTAGGTGATTTCAAACCCACTGTCACGCGGGAAAAAAAATAGAGAGAAATTAATAACACTATACGTTAATAAAATATTTTGAGCTGTTAAAAATAAATTAAATCCCTGATAATACAATTTATAGTTGTATTCGTCCGATTTCATTCAATTTCTAAGCTTTTAAAAACAATCCAAAGAAACCTCTGCGTAAAGTCATAAAAAAGAAGCCAAATTTAGAAATTTTTTTATTTTCAATCGAAAAAAAAGAAAAATAGGAAGGAAAGTCAGCACAAAATGGGAACAGTGGAATTAAATACTGTCTTAGTTGGTTTTTTTTCAGACAAAAAAATTGAGAATCGAAAGTTTCGGACTTCGAAAAAATGACGATTTTATTGAAAAAACTGAAATATTTTATATATCGTGACTTCCAAAAAATTTTTTGTATTTTTTTCTGACAACTACATTTAAAAACACAAATTAAAAAAAAAAAAAGTGCCGAAAGATTAATTTGTGAAACAGTTATAACAATTTAAAAAAAAAGAGTAGTTTTTTTCAAAAATTCGTAACTTTTTTTGGGTTGGGTAAAAAAATCTGAAAAAATTCAGAAAAATCTCTTTGGTAGGATAGAAAATGATAAAAAAGTTTCAGCGAAATCGAAGGGGGTCGGGTTAAAACCTTGGTGATTTGGCATGGAATGCCCCATATGTATAAATATATTTATAAACTTTCGAACCATTGGTGGTTTCGAACCTACTCGACTAAATATGATAGGTGATAACAGAATTGTTTGAAAAATCCAGCATGAAAACAAATGCGATAGCCAGATTTCTATGAAATCTACTGAAATGTAAAATTTTGTTGTATAAATATTTCCAGATTTATTTACGAAGCACTACATTAAGCCAGAATATTACTTATGTTTTTTAAATTTTTATTTATTTACAATAAAAGTTAAATACGATTATGAACAAACATATGAAGAGTTAACAATTAGATATGTATATATACATATCTATAAGCATATACTAAATATATATTATCTACCTGTATATGTAGTTATGTCAAGACGTGGCGTTGGGTTTTCCGACTATAGTCTAGTCGTAACTTCATGGGACTTATAGTGGGAGAAGTTGCATCTGATGCCTCATTCTTCTACTGATACCTGTGGCCATCATCCAGTACAAAGTGAACGACCGCGACGCAAACGCGAAACCAAGCGTGTTAAGAACATTACCATTTACTATTTCAAGTATTATTTACATTTATTCAATACATTACCGATGTTACTGACCTTCTAGCTCTAAAGTGTCTATTTAGAGAATATTTTTTTATGAAATTTCTATGGATCAAAGTTCATTGTTGTGAAAATTATATCAAATTAAAAAAATTGATTTTTTATTTTGATAGAATAAATAATAAATTTATGTTAAAAGTAAATTATAATTTTGATAAGTGATCAATTTGAAACAGTTAAATATAGTAAATTGGAAAAACGCAAATACAACAACACGAATCTCTTAATTAGAGAGTTTTTGATAAGTAGGTCATTCAATTCAAAAATCTGGTTACTGTACAAGAAGAAATTCAAATTGTTCTCTTGAAAAACTATAGGCAAATCAAATAACGAATGTTAAAATTTTGTTAATTACAATTGAATTGTACAGAAAAAAAAATGTTTCGACCAATATACTATTGTGGACCATTATTTTTTCATGGCAGTAATGAACTTGAAATGTTAAATTAAGGCTAATGCTTAAATAGAATGAAGATGGCAGTAGTTCGTTATATTATGGTTTCTTTTTGAAATTTAGCATCGTAATTCAATGATTCAAAGTATTGTTTAGTACAGCCATTGAATTAAAATGGTTGAATTGTGTTTAAGAACTTTAAAAAACAGACAAACAACAGTTGGAAATATGTCAGTGATATTTTTAGTTTTCTTCGCTTTATTCCAAAAGTTAGGTAAATAAATTTTTTATATGTGCTATATCTTTCATTTGCTTTTTATTAATTTTAAATCTCATTTTAATTTCCATAATTATAGTTATATCATAGGTATAGAGTACACATACATCGATGACGTAAATTAACTTTCTATTGAAATCAAGGTTTTTTTTTTATGAAACGTTATTGACGTCAGTTGAAAGTTTCTCATCAAAATCATTTTTTTATTTTTAAATTTTATTATTCTATACCTTGATGACATATAACAAACTGCAACAGTGAAAATTAAATAAGTTATGATAGTTCATTTTATATGCATCATAAAGATCATCATTTAAGTTTGATAAAAATGAAGCATTAATAAATAATAAATAAATTATTATAAAGTTTGCTAATGAAAATTTAGTTGAATGATTAATACTAAATAAATTTTTTAAAAATGACAAAGCTAAAATTGTGAATACAAAGAGAGAAAGCCAAGAAATTTTGCGTGACAGGCAGATTTATTCTTTTCACGGTTGTTTTTGAATTTTCATAATCCGGTTTTCTTTTTTTTATAATAAATGAGTTATGATGCGAAGCCCGCATTCATGCGAACCATAAAATTTCAGCTCCATGTTTATGACCTAAATACTATTGTACACCTAAAGCCAAAAAAAAAAAAATTAATATTATTGATTATTCTGGAACGTGTAATGTTTAATAATATATTGGTATATATAAACAATTAATGTTAATTGACTCGAATCGGTAAGGGATGAAAAATTATTTAAATACCGTACCTAAATGTATATCCATACAAAAAATAATACTGTATTTATTGTTTTTCTCGAGTAACCGAATTAAATGAAGAACTAAAAATAAATAAGTAAACTGAGTACATAAAAAAAAAAAGCCAAAAAAGTTACAATATTTATTTTTAAAAATGCAAATAATAAATTTATAGTAAGTGGCATACAGTACATAAATGCGAAGACGTTCAATCATCATACTTTCGCTTTGTTCCCTGCGTTAGACGAGAAAGTGTCATAAAATCGTGATATTCTGCATATAATATATACTTACAAACAATCTAGTCATTAAATAAACAGAAAATTAATTTTCTCCTGTGTTATGTATTTAGTTAAAAAAATTTCTACTCAATATTTTCATGAGTTTTCACTATTAAATTATTACTTGAACAATTTTGAGTGAAATTATATTTGAATTGTAAAAATAGTTTACTTATACTCAGGAAATGTGAAAAAAAATTTAATTTTTAGACGTTTAAAAAACATTTAATGAATTGTTATAAAATAATAGTAATAAATAGAAATTTTTATACATTATGGTATTATAAAGGATTAAATCAATCGCAGGTAAAAATTTGTGTGCTTAACTTGTCAATTTATATAGATAATATAAAAGTTAAAAAGTGATGAATAAAATAATGAATTAGAAAACTCACGAGCAAACGTCGTAAGCCAAGTGAAAAGAATAAATATTAAGATACCGTTAAGTCTTCCGTTACAGCCTGGAGAGCTGGGCTACACATCAGATTGAAACATACTCTCGTATGGTGCGTAAACGACACACCGACCTCACCAGGGACATTAGTGAACATACACACATGAGACCGAGAAAGATCATGCATAACTTTGTAGTTAACAAATAATTTCAGTTTTCTTAAATAAATTCCTGTAAAATCTGTATTCAGAATTTTCTTTAATTTTTCTGAGATCTAATTTGAAAGTCTCTGTTAACATATTCATACATTAATGATATAATATAAAATTATACATTTAAATCTTGAAGAAAACACAATGTTAACAAATAAAATTTTCAATTGAACGTTCATATACTTTAATTTGTTCAAACATTAACTGGCATTCTAGACTTCTAGACTTCTAGACTGAGAAGTCTCGATTATAGAACGACTCACCTACATTCTCACGGTTCTCGTCTTTATATATCCTATAGTTATGGGCAAAGCATTAATGTCCGTGTTGCTAGCAGGAGTCGTAATCTGATAGAGCATTAAAAAAATTTGACGATTAAAATATTTAGATAATTAGGATATTTTTAGCATAATAATTTGTATACGAACCCATATTTGTAGAATATGTACAATAGATAAGTCTCTTTAAGTACAGTCAGTTGATACTTCAACATTGTTCGCGTTTGTTCTTTGCGACAGTGCCTATATTCTACTTTCTATAACCGTTAGCCTACTGCATTATTCACTAATTTATTCTTATATCCTTATTATTTCCAGTTAGTTTTTACTCGACTAATTTTAAATTATATGTAAAATAATGAGTATTATATTACGACATTACAATCATTTATTGAAATGTGGAGTCACTATATAGGGGAGACCGGGGTGCAAAGCCCCCTGGGGCACGGCGGCCCCCCTCAAAAATTTGGTAAAAAACTTTTTTTTCATTTCCGGTCAAATCATGATACCTCTGATGTTTTAAAGGTATTTTAGGCTGATCTGCGATATCTGGGGCATAATGGACCAATTTAAAAAAATTCGGTAAAAAATTTTTTATTTGTCATTTTCTTCGAAAAAATTTTTCTCGCCTCGGGGCGGAAAGCGTCAACTTTCGTCCCGCTGTGCAAAACGAAGATGCCGCTTTCCGCCTCCGTCGACGAGAAAAATAGTATACACTCCTCGGGAAGTAAATAAAAAAGCCTCAGATCCCATGTTTTTTGACCTCGGCTTCGCCTCGGCCAACAATTACATGTGATCTGAGACATTTCTTACTTTACTTCCCCAGGTGTGTAATATACTATTTTTTTTTTTGAGTTTTGGTAAAATCTTAATGGATTTGCTTAAGAGAGGACCAAATTAGGTTGACCTTCAGATTAAAAACCATAAAAAATAATTATCGGCTTAAGGGGGCCCCCGTGCCCGGTCTCCCCTACGTATCCGCGTTCGTGTGTGTGCGTGTGTTCCCTAGTAAAAATAAACGAGGACTGCCTCGTTTTAAACTAGGCGCTAGCTAGCGAAATCGAGGCAGTTCTAGAGATTGAGCGCTACCTATAATTAAGAAATTGGCATAACATAGCCTATGTATTGTCTATGTCAAAGCATTTTATGCTTACAAAAAACACTGATTAACCTCTAATTCATTATTAAACATTTCTAAGCAGTTTAATAAAATATAATAAGAACTACATAATTAAATAAATTTCACATAAATGAGGTTATTTATAATTTATTATTATTATAATATAGTAGTTTAATAAATAACATAGTTTGAAAATTAATATTTGAAAATGGAGAAAAGACTTGACACTATTGTAGAATTCCGATTGTGGGCAATTAAAACAAATATTGCGGATTTTGACTCAACTGAGTTATTAAAAATTTTAGTCTGGAGTACTCCCAGAGTTATCTATATCAGCAACATGATATTTTTAAATAAATGTGATGTGTCTTTTAAAGTGCAAAAAATGCCGGATGCTGATGAAGTTTAATTTAATTTAAAAATTTAATTTTTGCAAAGTATTTTAGTACTTTTGTTAAAAATTATAAATTTTATAATGAAAAATAATTTATTGAATTAAATACAATAAAAATGATGATGACTAAGGCATAAAAATTAGTAGTAGCTATATGTAAAAAAAAGAATGTTCATTAAAATTTTTAATTATTTGATTTGTCTTAAGTATTTCAGTGCTTTTGTAAAAAATTATAAATTTTATACTAAAAAATAGTTTATTGAATTTTTACTTTGCAATTTGAATTTATTAATTTATTAAATAGTATTTTTATTATATAAATTTATGTTAATTTCATCAAGTAATTAGTGTTGATTTGTTTAATTTATTTATATTAATCTTAAGCATTAATAAATTTATCATTATCAAGTTATTTATTTAACTTTATAGTTATAATAATTATTTTGAATATTCAAATATATAACCTAAAATATTGAGACATTTGTCATTTAAATGACATTTAAAAAGTCGCCATGTTGGATTTAGATAATCTCTAGCGAAACTGGCCAGGCGCTAGCCAGTGCCTCGTTTTTATGCTAGCTAGCGCCTTGTTTTACTCTAGCGAAACTGGCGAAGCGCTAGCCAGCGCCTCGTTTTCATTTTTACTAGGGTTAGGATGAAAATTTTCATGAGAAAACTCTATTAAAGACTCGCTAATAAATTTATCTGCCAAAAATAAAACAAATACACAATTATTTAGTGGCCGCTTCGAATTTTTATCAAATAAATGGGAAAATTGAAACACGACTGATTCCTGTGCAGCAGATTCAAGTGCGCTTGTTGAAATTACAAAAAATACTAAGTTACTGGGATGTTGTGAAATTAAGTTTTTGAAAATATACAAATATACAAAGAAAAAAAACTAATTGACCGAACTTGGTATGTGCTAATAATGACAATTTTTTTAGAATATACACTACTATCAAAAATTAAGGAATATAAAGAAAATTGTAAATTTTTTAACGATTTTCAACATGCTGTAACTCAGAGGAAAATTATCGTACAGCAAAGAAAACACTGATAGAAGTATTTATTTGATATAAATAAATTTATTTATTTGAAACAGATTTTATATAAAAAACGCAAGTTTTTTAGCCGTATTATTTATTGACATAGTAATTTGTCCGATTTTGAATGGTAACGCTAACCATGCTAGCATGGTAATCATTCTTATTCTAGCATGGAAATAATTCCCATGTTACATTGGAATCAATCCTATGTTACATTACAATTATGAAAATTCCGATGAAGCTGCTTCCAATTCAAGGTAGTAAGGTTAATATTAATATAAGGTTTTATAATTAAAAAATTAGGTTATTTAATTAATAACAAATAAATTTTTAACTGATTTAAAAAATTTTTTAATAAAACAATAAATATTAACATTAACATATTTTCACATGGGTTAGTTTTATCAGAAAAATATTATAATATTTTAATTATTTCTTAAAACACATTTAATTAATATTTTAATGTACACTGTAAAAAAAAATTCCTGACATCAAACCAGATTTGTTTGGCTCAAGTACAATGTGCGAATTCATCCCTGCTTATGTTGCTTTTGTTTCAATGTACTTTTGTATTTTTGGCCATTTAAATTAATTTTTTTTGGAATTTATGGAAATGGTTATTTAAAATTTAGGAAAAAACAATGAAAAAATTTAAGTATAAATGTACACTAATACAAATGGAAATATGTTAAGTTGGTGTAATTTTGAAAAGTTTAAATGAATTAATGGACTTTTTTATTACTGGAAATATGTAATTTAGGAAATTAATTTAAGAGGTAATTTATAAAAATGGTTCATATAAAAATTGTATAATTAAAAAAAAAGACAAATTTGCTTAATGAACAAATGTAATCTACGAAATAAATATAAACGTAAAAAAGTATCGATGATTAATTGAACAAAACTATTTATGAATAAATGAACATATGAGTTTATGTAAAAATTAATTTATGGACAATCGAAAGAATGGGAATTTGAATTTTAGGAAAAGTACGAAAATGGACATTCGTATAAATACCCATCTATAAAAATAAAATCTGTATTAATGGACATTTGAATAAATGAACTTATATTTTAGTGGAATTAATTAAATGGACATTTATAAAAATGGACAAACCAGTTTTTAGTATTTACTATGATAAAGACGATAATCAAATTTCCATCGTGGTCAGAAATTATTGAGTGTGTATTAAATAGAAAGGATGTCGGAGGAACTGGGAGCTCGACTACCAAGACGTCTTCTCTGAAGGTTCTTGAGGAAAACGATAAAATTAAAAATAGTTTATCAAATATCAGGCAGAGAAGTGTCAGGGGAACTGGAAACTCAACTACCAAGACATCCTCTCCGAAGGTTCTTGAGAAAAACGATAAAATTGAAAATAGTTTATCAAATATCAGGCAGAGAGGTGTCAGGGGAACTGGAAACTCAACTACCAAGACGTCTTCTCCGAAGGTTCTTGAGGAAAACGATAAAATTAAAAATAGTTTATTAAATATCTAGCAGAGAGGTGTCAAGGGAACTGGAAACTCAACTACCAAGACATCTTCTCCGAAAGTTCTTGAGGAAAACGATAAAATTAAAAAAAGTTTATTGAATAACAGGCAGGAAGGTGCCAGGGCAACTGGGAATTCGACTACCGTCATTTTTTCCGAAGGTTTTAGCAGAAAGCGTTAGGATATAATGTAATTATCCAATCACGGCAGCAATCGAATGGCTTACAAATCTACATGAAGTTGACAATGATATACTAGTACCTACTACAGCTAATCTCGGTCCTGTAAGCTAATTATTGACGAAATGCTGCCTAATAATAAACAATATTAATAATAATAAACTAAAATTTTATTTTAAAGCTTTATAAAGCTTCTAATCTGAAAGTGCTCATAGTACAGGTTTAAGTTTTTTTTTGTACTTTTTGAAACTTTATATTCATAAAATATGATGTGAAAATTTTAGTTTATTATTATTATTATTATTTTTTATTATTAGTTCCAGCGTTTCGTCAATAATTAGCTTACAGAACCGAGATTAGCTGTAGTAAGTACTAATAGTATAACATTGTCAACCTCATGTAGCCATGTAAGCCATTCGAATGCTGCCGTGATTGAGAAAAGGGATTTGAAAAGATTTAAAACCCTCTCCGTGTAATATTCGATAAATTACATTATATCCTAACGCTTTCTGCCAAAACCTTCGGAAAAAAAGACAGTAGTCGAATTTCCAGTTGCCCTGACACCTTTCTGCCTGATATTTGATAAACTATTTTCAATTTTATCGTTTTTCTCAAGAACCTTCGGAGAGGATGTCTTGGTAGTTGAGTTTCCAGTTCCCCTGACACTTCTCTGCCTGATATTTGATAAACTATTTTTAATTTTATCGTTTTCCTCAAGAACCTTCAGAGAAGACGTCTTGGTAGTCGAGCTCCCAGTTCCTCCGACATACTTTCTATTTAATACACACTCAATAATTTCTGACCACGATGGAAATTTGATTATCGTCTTTATCATAGTAAATACTAAAAACTGGTTTGTCCATTTTTATAAATGTCCATTTAATTAATTCCACTGAAATATAAGTTCATTTATTCAAATGTCCATTTATACAGATTTTATTTTTATAGATGGGTATTTATACGAATGTCCATTTTCGTACTTTTCCTAAAATTCAAATTCCCATTCTTTCGATTGTCCATAAATTAATTTTTACATAAACTCATATGTTCATTTATTCATAAATAGTTTTGTTCAATTAATCATCGATACTTTTTTACGTTTATATTTATTTCGTAGATTACATTTGTTCATTAAGCAAATTTGTCTTTTTTTTTAATTATACAATTTTTATATGAACCATTTTTATAAATTACCTCTTAAATTAATTTCCTAAATTACATATTTCCAGTAATAAAAAAGTCCATTAATTCATTTAAACTTTTCAAAATTACACCAACTTAACATATTTCCATTTGTATTAGTGTACATTTATACTTAAATTTTTTCATTGTTTTTTCCTAAATTTTAAATAACCATTTCCATAAATTCCAAAAAAAATTAATTTAAATGGCCAAAAATACAAAAGTACATTGAAACAAAAGCAACATAAGCAGGGATGAATTAATGTCGCGCATTGTACTCTATGCGTTTTGATACAGCCAAGCGCGTCAAGCGATTGAGTCTACTGCCCTCTACGTTTGACAGTAAATTTTGCTCCAACTGAGAGTTTCTTGAGGGAAGGTACTTAGTCGTTCAAGCTAACGCTATAGTATCTGATATAACTCAGTAACTTTTTTCATTTAAAGAAAAAAAGAAATTAGTTCAAGTCATTAATGCTGTTGATACAATAATGATTTTTGTATTATATAAAATAATTAAAAATTTTACTCAATGTAAATTGTAAGGTGATTGAAGGTATGAATTCTCAGTTGTCAAAGTTTTATTAAAGCAAATGAATTATAGTGTTGAAAGCAATACTTTTTTAGGTCCGTAGAAACTGCCCCTGCAATTGATTCAATAGAAAATCTTTTATTTCAAATTACTGTATTGAATTGATCCAAAATAACAGTAATCTGAATCAAATGAATATTGCCTTTAAATATCTCATGAATAATTCATTAAAAAAAAATTTTTTTTTCTTATGTATTTATTTATTTTTGATTTTATTAATTTTTTTTTATTAAGTATTAGGACCATTACATTATATTATTATATTACATCAACTATACTTTACAACTATCCTAACATAAACTCACAGTTTTTAGTGAAAAATTAAATAATTTTAATTTTGCCATCCGGAGGATTCGAACCCAGCACCTTACGCGCGAAAGTGAGACGCTTTACTGCTACGCTACGGAACCAGTAGGAAAGTTTTGGTTTAGATGTGCTTCTTGTACTTCGTTTTCATATTGAATGAATATATACAGTCAATTGCTTATAGATTGATCTAAACGAGATAAATATGTGACTCTTTTTATAAATAAATTTTTTTATTGAATCGATAATATAAAGACTTCTATTCAAATATAGTTCGATATTTTGTAACAAATACATTTATATTCTTGTCGAATATTTTTCAGTTTTAATGTGAGAGCTTGAAATTATTCCTTTAACCTCATCGGATTCTCTCTCCAAGAAACTCGTCGGTTGACACGACACGTTCGGTATTATAGGAAACTACTTTTGTTTCATTGAAATATGTAAAGTTGTCAAACCAAACGTTTATTATAGTTTTTATTTTTAAATCAAGTACATCCATGAACGATGAATTCGTTCGAGAAACATCGTTGGAGAAAAAATGGTAAAAAACGTTATTTTTCTAAAACAAAGGCATACGAAAGTATTTTCGAGCTCGAAAATGTATTCTCAATAATGTTTTCGAGCTCCTTGAGCTCGAAAACACCGGGGTCAACTGACAGACTGATTTTTTTTTATTGTTTTTACCTGTCCAAGATAATATGTCTATGAAATTTAGTAATATTTTATTCATTTACCCTACTATCACATGGGTTACGCATTTAAAAGTGTAAGCTATCGTCCGACATATTTTTTAAGGCACACCTTCGTGTCAGTTCCCAATAGGAAAATTCTTATGAGAGCCCAAACAGAACCCAATCGGGAAATCCTAACAAAAATAAAATAATTCATGGTCAGTATTTCCCATCTGGGTTCTGTATGGGACCTAAGTGGGAAATCCCAACGTGAAAATAAAAAAATTATTGTAATTTTTCCCAATTGGGTTCTGTGTGGGACCTAAGTGGGAAAATCCGACGTTAGAATAAAAAAAATTTTTTTACCTTTTTTGGGGGGTATCCCATTTTGGTTGCAAAAGATAAAAATATTTTTTTTAACGGCAGCTGAAAATTTTTTCTATACACTTCGAATACCATTTTTTGCTTCTTCATTTGTTATTATCATAAATATACTATTTACACTCGTGCGTTTACATACGTGGGGTAGCGCAGTGGATAGCATCAAATACTTTGAATCGGAAGGATACAGGTTCGAGCTCAGCAGTTACCAGTATTTTTTCTTCAATATAAATCATGTACACTTCTTCTAAGTAATGCTCCTAGTACATTTAGATTACATTTCAGATTTAATTAAAATTATCTTTTTAACCGGTGGCCTGATACGCTGAGCTAGCTCTTGCCCTGGCCTAAGATTACTTTAATTAACTTAAATTAATTTATTTTGTGAGCTGGGGGGGGGGGGGGGGCTCGCCTCGTTCCCCTTGAAATCTGCGCTTATTAATTATGAAAGAAAAGGACCTGGTGGTTTATTAAGTGAAAGATTTTGTTTTATATTATCAAAGGGAAAATATTATATTTATTTAACCAAATAACCATTTTAGAATATGAAAGTTTCCCCAATAGAAGTTTAAAGCAATTAAGTATTAAATAGATTTTTCGCGGGAGGAGACCAAGTATATTTCTAAATGGGGAAAACGGAATCCCACTTATGGTGTACCTTACTGCGTGTTTCATCCCTGTAGTTGTAGGTGGACAATGACCCTCAAGAAGCCCAGGCAGCAACCATGTAGGCCCAATCTTCGGTGGTAGAAAATCTCAGGAAATGAACAGCACCGATGCGGTAACACTCACAAATTTATCGGCACAACTTAATTCAATTTTAACTTTACTCTAAATGACCATGTGTAGAAATTTAACTTAACATATGTTTATGTGGTCAATTCAAACGTTCTTCAAATAAATATTTTAAAATAATCACTGCGGCTATTAATACCGGATGACCAAACTCAAGTATATAGAATAAATAAAATAAAACTCGTCACTGGGAATTGACGACTAAATGTGACTAGACTTATCGTTAGGCCGGCTCAAATAAATTATATTGAGCTCTGGTTATAGAATAGGGGCCTCGCCAAGCGTCATCAGTCCATTACCCTACTGGTCTACTCTGGGTGGTAGTCAGGGCCTAAGTCTCCTGAGCAATTGCTCGCTGGCCCTTTTATATGTAAATTTTGGAGGTGTGGAACTACCCCACTGCTATCTGAAATCCAAGTAGAATTTGATCTAGCCTCTGACATGGCCCCGAGTGACTGATGAGTGTTAATTAACATACAATTGTTCTAATAGATAGCCGTAGGGTCAATTAGACTTTCGCACTCGATTTTCAAGTCGAAAATCAGAAACGCACTGTTACGTCTTAGTTTTTTATTCGCATTTTAATATTTTTTTAACAGAGGTACCCAGAGTGGAATCTCTTGGGGATTTTCCTATTGGGGCCCAACTGGGACTGCCCAATAAGGGCCCATTTGGAACTGTCCACTAATGGCCCAGTTGGGGCTGCTCAATAGGTCTTTGCGTGACATCCCTATGTGTGGTCCCTATAGGGAATCCCAATGAGGGCCCAATGGGTCTCATCTAAAAATTTCTAGTAAGGTACTTCCATTCCTTTCACGACCAATATCTTCTGAGTTATTAATTGTCAAAGTCAAAATGGACTTTTTTGCTTTGATCAATGATAACTCCGCGGCAAATCGTCGTAGAGACTTTTTTAGGTCGGCAAATTGAAGGGCATGAAATTGACTAAAAGAGTCATAAGGTTAGATTATAAAAAAAAATTTATTGAAGCCCATAGACTTTTTTAAAGACGAGCAAAAATTTAGAAATTTTTTTTTGCGTTGCGCTGATTCAGAAATCTAATTTAGAATGATTCAATCCATGCTAGAGTGTATACCTATATATAGTCAATTTTTCCAACTTTAAATTGTTTTGGATCGTGTTTGAATTATTCCAAATTAGATTTCTGAATCAGGGTGGTTTTCTTACGATTACTCTAGAACCGCGCATGATAAAAAATTTTGAAGGCCAGATCTGAAGACTAGAAACTTGAAGCTACAATTTGCTTTTTTATTTTTTCCTTTGCTGTACGACCATTTTTTCTGAGTTACAGCATGTTGAAAATCGCTAAAAAATTTACAATTTTTTTTATAGCCCTTAATTTCTGTTAGTAGTGTAAAAAGACTAACTAATATTTTTTGCGTTAATGTACAGAAACAAATGTTGAATGTTTAACATGTACTTGGTGCGATTTTTTACAGAGAATCTGTTTTTGGTGAGATTTTTCTTTTTTTTTTTGTAAAGTGATTTGTATAATTGTAAGAATTAGGCATAAAACTCCAAATATCTTTGCGAAAATAAATGGTGTAATATTACATTGATAAAAAAATTTTTTTGCAAATTGACAGAAATCTCACTTTGACTAATAATAGACCAACTTTATGCAGTCAATTTAACAATGAAATCCGACCGTAGATTTTTATCAACTTGCAGTCGTTGGCTGTTAGTGTTAAATATACACAAAAAAAAATTCTCGACTGAAGTTAAATATTCTTGATTCAAGAAATTTTTTTGAAAACCTTAATCGTTTCGGCTAAAGTAAAAATCTGCTTTGACCAAAAAAAATTTTCTTAGCTCAAAAAAATCTTGGCACTCAAAAATTTTGAACTCAAGACTACCATTCTCAATGAAGTAGTTACGGTGTTGCACCAGAACTAGTCGCGTGCAAAACAATAATGCCGTGCTTGGGAAAAGGGCAGTAACTTCAATTACTGCTTTTTGATTTAACTAGTGTTAAATCAATATTGGTGAGATCGAAAGGCAGTAAATGAAATTACTGCCTTTATCCTAAGCACGGCAGAATACTGATTCGGGTGCTGCATATGAACCAGTTTGAATTTTTCCGTCTAACTTATATATGTATGTAAATATGTATTTATATATACTCAAAAGTAGTGTGTTTTCAAATTTTGACAATTTTTGAAAAAATCATCCTTCGCCGTTTTATCTCTAAATAACTCTTAAACTAAAAGCCATAGCCTATTATAGTTAAAAATTTCTTAATCTTTGTTCAATCAGCTTTTATTTTGAGGTCTACTTTTCATTTTGGTGTCCAGACGATATTTTTTTTTTTGTCATGAATATTACTTTAAATTTATAAATTACGATAATCGAACCAATAAAAATGTTTATTAAACAGTTTATCTCATTTTGAACATGAATGCAATTTTAACATTTTCATCAAAAATTTTTTTTTTCTTTCTCCTTATAATGAATAGTATATTGCACACCAAGAGAGGAAAGTAGAAACTTCCAAACCGCGTGTATAATAGCCTACCCGAGCCAAAAGCGAGGGTGGCCAATACGCGGATTGGGACGTCCTACTTGCTTCCGTGGTGTATATACTATTGGTATTAAATTGTTCTAACCATTGTTCAAATGAGTATTTTCCTGAGTGAACAATCGTTAAGAAGGTTGTGATAAAATAAAAATAAGAGATAGATGCTACTTTCATGATTTTCAAGAATTCTCTGTGACTTTTAATTACTGTTTGATTGCACTCACATTTTTAAAGAATCAATTCGATAATTAGTAAGATATTTTGTGGTGAGACTGAAAATTTAAAAAATGAAGAGAATACAGTCTAGTCGCGTTATAAACCTGCTTACAAGGGTATAGGGGAATATAATTCTAAGTATTCTTGTACCCCCACTTTTTCTCAGCATTCAACTGCCGTACTTACACTTCCCCCACTTTACAAACATGTGAGTATGTACATGATTATTTTCATAGGCATGGAGGGGGAATGTCTCCAATAGAAATATAAGTCAACGGACTCATAACGCGACTCGACTGTAGTTGTTACTTTAATATAGATATTTATATATATTTTTTCAAACACCTGCTTTAAAAGTTCTATTTCTGAACGCTATAACTCGTGTTAGAAGCGCCAAATATATTCAGCCTTGCTTATACATTTTATTTAACCGCACTTATGCGCTAAATAGCCTATAACTTTACAGTTTTAACTTTACTATACTAACGTAGTAATAAGATGTCACGGCCAATGATTTTATTTAATTTTGCTCGCTGTAACTAACGACGTGATTGTACTTGAAGCGAGTGAAACGCCACCATATGTTGTGACAACGCATTACTTTTTACTTTCTGTCGCTCAAGTGATATGTATCGTATACGATAGACAACTTTGTCAATTGATGGTTTCCTGAAATAGTTTAATATATAACACACCTAGGGAGGAAAGTAGAACATTCCGACCCATGTGTGTAATGTGTTCCAGCCGAATCGAAAGTGAGGGTGGCAAACACGCGTATTAGGACATCCTACTTTTATCCATGGTGTGTATACGATTTTTCACCAATCTGCATCTGGAAGTTTAAATTTTTGCCTCTGAGGAAAGAATGACGCAAACGCTAATTTTTATAATTTTTTTTTTCTCGCCTCTGGGCGGAAAGCGTCAACTTTCGTCCCGCGGTGCAAAACGAAGTTGCCGCTTTCCGCCTCCGTCGACGAGAAAAATAGTATACACTCCCCGGGAAGTAAATAAGAAAGCCTCAGATCACATGTTTGTTGACCTCGGCTTTGCCTCGGCACAAAAATTACATGTGATCTGAGACATTTCTTACTTTACTTCCCTATATGTGTAATATACTATTTCTCATAAAAGGAAAGAACGACTTTTTTCCCTCTAAACAGGGCAAAAATGTGAACTTTTGGCGCAGGTATGGTGAAAAAAAATAAACATTCATAAATTATAAATTATGTTAAAGATCATCACATCCTTGAAAAATTTGATTTAAAATAAAATTTTAATTTTTTACTTCTCAAAAATTAAACTTTTATAGCACACGGAAAGAATTTTTGTATGAATATTGCCATATCGTTTATTCTAAAAATTACTCTATATCGAGTAATCTTGGGCCTTTACGACTTTTTAGTTTTGAATTACAAAATTTTATTCTTTCAGTGAGTAAAATCAATCAGATGAATTTTTACTGACAATTACAAGTAAAAATTACCCCTAACGGCTGTCTAAATCAACACTTTTTAATTCAACTTTTACTCGTAGGTTATGATAAAAAGTTAATGATTCATTATATAAAATTTATATTGAATTAAAATAAAAATTACAATTAATAGTTTGCCATTTTTATAAAAAAATCTAAAATTATCTAATTGCATTAGAATATGACTTAAAATAAATATTTTGAAAAAGAAAAAAAAATTACTCGTTTTATGTTGAAAAAGAAAAGATACAAAATTTTTATTTATTTTAAAATAAATATTAAGTTCCCTGATTGAACAACTGAATTCTGTCTAATTCGGCAGGAAAACCAGAATTTGTCCAAATTAAAACGAATTTAAATAATTCTATTCAGTTTAATTCTGATTAATTCGAAAATAATTCTTCAATTTCTAGTTCTGAATTCGAATTAAACTGAATTAAAACGAATTTGAAATTTTTAAATCGATTTTATTCTGTTTTGCAGAATTCAACAGAATATAACAGAATTAAAATTTTTAATTCGGTTGTTTAATCAGGGTTATAGAGGGATAAAAAGATCATCTTTTTTTCTAAGCACACATTTGTGTGCATAACATATAAATTGTCGCGAGCAAAATAAAAGACATTTAATCGAAGCCAATATTAACCGAAGGTTAACAAAGACTACTGAATTATTACTCTGCAGTTTAGAGTAAAAAATATTTCAATAGATTCGAAATTTTATTCAAAGTGCAAATAATTTTTCATCATAACATCAATAGGTTTAAAGAAATGCTATATTGGGGAGTAAAAATTAATATACGTAGAATAAAAATTGGTAAATTCAGATAAAATATTCACAATAACCGATTAAATATGGGATCCCAACAGAATATAAAATCATAAAATTATACTACTTTCTCTGCTGTTAAAAAATTACTCACTTGTAGAGTAAAATGTAGTCTAATGATATTAATATTTCAACGAAAAATATTAAAAGTTGAAATAAAAAATACGAATTTTTTGGAATGACCCAGGATTATTTGAAATTGCAGAGTAATTTTCATCAAAAAATTATTTCCGTGCAGGGTTTGCAAAATCTTTCAGATGGACTAAGAAGCGAGCATGGCAATCATGATCACGCCATTCGCTTCAAGGTTATGATACATTGATATGAGGTAAGGATGGGCGATATTTATCGATATTTCAACTATCGATGTTTTTTTTCTAAAGTATCGATGTTTTCTATCGATATTTTTGGGACACGATATATCGATACTCGATAATAAACAACTAAAACTATCGATGTTACGATATCGATGTTTTTTTTCAATATCGCCCATCCCTAATATGAGGACTCGTGTGGCTGTCGCCTACGGCTCATAGCGACCACCACACTCGTCCTTACGCTCATGTGACAACATGATTGTCAAATTATTCGCGCGCGCGAGAGAGAGAGAGAGAGAGAGAGAGAGAGAGAGAGAGAGAGAGAGAGAGAGGGGGGGGGGAGGGGAAGTCACTAGAACGTCAATCCCTCAGAGAACCGTTGGTTAGCTTACACATTGATCAAATGTCTTATGTCTCTTGACAAGTAGTTTCTATAAATCCTGTTACTCCAATGGCAAACATTCAATCAAACATATGGATATATAAATAAAAATGATTTGTTTTTAGCTGTTGGGGTAATTCAAAATACACCGACGTATTTAACGCCATCACAAAAAGATGTAGTCTTAAGTGCAAGCTTATTTAATCATGATAGAACTTCATTGGGCTCCAAAAAAAAAATTCAAGATGAATTAGCAAGTAACTTTGAAACGATTCAATCAACATTACAACATAAAAGTTCTCAAACTCTCGAAAGTTTCAAACAGGAAAAGGTGAATTCAAATTTTATAGAAACAAATCATGATAGTGAATGGGATAATGTTATTACTGCATCCAAACATATCGATGACATTGATGGAAACAATATTGAAGTTAAACCAGCAGAATATTTAGAGTAAACCGATATTAAAAATTTTCTCTATATATTTTTTATTTTTAATTTTCAAGAAACTAATTTTTATTTATATTCAGTATTAAACCTACAAAAGAGTCTAATCTTCCGGGGGAAGGCGAGGGGGCTCCGCAAAGACGAGCTGCTATATCGGAGCCCCATCAGATAACTGGATTAATCCAACAGCGACAAAGTCGTCAAGAAGTTCCGAGGATTTATAGTAACCGTACACTTTTAGGCATGCAAACTGCTTCTATAAGAAGTCGTCAGGCCAATCCTGATATTCAAGACATTATAACCGGCATAGTTAAGCTTCTAAATGGTAATGTTAATGTCGCAGCTAACACTATTCGACCTCACAAACCTGTACAAGCTACTAGGTATTTTAATTGTTTATTTTTATAATTAAAATAATAAATTGGTGTCCAATTATAGTTGTTACATTATAAAATATTTTAAAATATGTACTTAGAATCAATAACAGAGGACCCCCGAGGATATCAGATTTACCACCATTACCACCAGACTTTGATACTCCAGGAATGAATCCTCCTCCACTTCCAGATCATCCCTATCCATTTGAGAAACCGCCAGCTTTGGGGAGGCCATCAATAAATCAACTACCCCCTATTCAAGAAAGACCAACACCTCCAAGGCCTTTTGTAAATGGCATTTCAACATCAGAATCTGTCGTATCACTGAATAATAAACCTTGGAATCGACCTTTTCAACGACCGGTTAACAATCAACGACCTATTGGATCTCACAAGCCTTTGATACCTGATAGTGGATATTATTTTGAAAGTGAGAACAATAAAGATACCTTGAAACCAACAAATATATCAATCAATCAATCAGTTAATGATAAAGACGTTACAACTTCTGAATTAGTTACTGAAGAAATTAATACTACACAGAACCCGCCAAAATATCAACTACCATTAGATCAACATAAAAAAATAGCCGATAATACTTTGGTACTTGGCTCTGATCTTCAACCAATTCCAATACCAACTCAACTGGAAAATAATGAAAACCCAGTTGTACCTTTAGATAATTATAAATCATCTGAACTAACAAATTCATCACGAGAAATATCTATTAAATCCGAATCGATAGAATCAAGTACTACTGGTCATTCGGGTATTACAATAACAACTTTAAAGATTGAAACTAGCTCTTCAATTCAAGTAATTGAACCTACAAGAACAATAATTGAAGTTCAACCATCAATTGTTCCTCTTGAAAATAATTCTGACAATAGAAATTCAGTCTTTTCAACTTCTAGTGAGACAAAAACTGTTATTGAACCAAGTAAAGTTTCTACAAATTCTGCTTACAGTAATAACTATCATATTTCTACTCCAACTGATGGTTTATTAACAAAAGTAACGACAACCAAAACAATTAACATTATTAAAACAACAAGTCAAAGCTCGATGTCGACAACATCTTTCCACAAAAATTCAGGTAGAAATTTTTTTTTATTTGCGAATATTGTAAGGAATAATATAGAAATATTTTTAAAGTGTTTGTTATATTTCAGCCACTTTAAATCATTATCTATATCGTCCTAGGCCAGGCATAGTCCTAGATGATACTTTAGACTATACAAAATCACCAGGATTAGCAACACAAAGACCTCATGCGCCTTCACGACATACACCAAAAGGTGATATCTTCGATGTAACTGTTTCAGCCATTCAAGGTGGTCCTGGTGAAAGTGTCAGAGTATCAGTGAATCCTACAGGCGGTACTGACGTAATTCTTACCAGTGCTGTTGATGGGCAAAGATTTGTTAGTATCGACGGCAAGAGAACCTATTTAAATTTGTTTGATAATTCTGATAAAAATATACCAGCTACTAAAGTTCAAATAAATCCAAGTAGAACACAAATACCACCAATTACTGGTACAGGTTATGCAGTACCACAGATTGATACTACGTCTTTAGTTACAACAAGGCCAAATGGATTACCAAAAAGGCCAATTTTCCATCGTCGACCGACTCAGCCACCTGTAAGGATTGATACTTGTATTGTCGGAGACACTAGCACATGTGATGCAAGCCAACATGAAGCTTGTGCTACCATTCAAGGGGTTTCTGCTTGTCATTGTAAACCAGGATTTGCCAGACTTAGTCACTCGTTACCGTGTAAAAGTTAGTCTATATCTTTTAATAGAAAATTATTGCATGAAAATATAAAATTGGTAACTCATTGAATTTAAAAATATTAATTTTTTAGAGGTAGTTAGTATCATTGTTTCCATAAGAGTTGACAGAATTTACGAATGGAAACTCGTGTGGAATGAAGATTTTGCTGACAAAGAATCTGAAACTTACCAAACAATTGCTTATGAATCAGGAAGAGCGGTAAGTTGATTTTAAGTATTTAAAATTGATCATAATAATTTATTTATGCAATAGAATCTTGATAGGCTGACGATTAATATCGTATACTGGAGCTGTTTTTCGAGGGTATTGTATAGTTTTAAGCGTGAAAAAAAAAAAAACACTTTTTTTTAGAATTTTTTTCAGCTATATGGATAGAGTAAATTAATTTAAACCTTTTGTACATTGTTAAGTGTTATTTCAAGAACATTTCCTAAATTTTTACGCGAAAATATCCACAAACAAGCCTGTGATAAAGCTTTCCGAAGAACGCTTTTGAAAAAAGGCGATTTGCGGTGATCACTGTATCTCAGCTAAAAATTATCTGAAGTCGAGTACCCTTAAAATTTAGCTAAAGTATCATCAAATTCTTCCCCCAACGATCTCTCATAATTTTTTTTTTCATTTCTACATTTTTGGTGATCATGTAAAGTGGAGAGTGCTATTTTTCACGAAAAATTCCGTCATTTTGGGGGCGGAAAAAATCCTCAATATAAAAAAAATCTCAAACTCAACGTTGGGGTGGGGGGTATTTTATATGTAGGAAGTTTGTACCAAGTTTGAACTAAATCGGTCTCGTAGTTTTTAAATGGCAGTAACCACGGACTTTGAAAAAGTACCCTCGCGGACCTGGAATCACTGTAAAATCATAGTGAAACCACAGTGAGATTATAGTAAAAACATGGTGAGACCATCATGAAATTACGGTGAATTCACCATGATTTTGTGCCATTCGGTCACTGTAGTTTTATGGTTATCTCACAATGATTCGATAGTGGTTTCACAGTAAATTCACAGTGAATTTACAGTAAATTCACAGTAAATTTACAGTGTACTTACAGTAAATTCACAATGGATATACACGGAAAAAAAATGAAGTAAATTTCACTAAAAAATATGAAAATAATTTTACTATATCCCGTTCACTAAATTTTACTATATTAGATTGGAAACAAATCAAATTAAATTTTTAATAACTTTTAACTTTTTATCATTAGTGCTATCATTTTGATTATTATTGTTATTTATGTCATCTGTATTGGTGTTCGTATCGATTTTTATTTTTAAAAATCACTTGTTTTAACCAAGATTCGAACCCTGATCTCCCGCGTGCGAGTCCTTTCCTATGTCTAACGGCCTGATGTTTCCTTTGAACAAAAGTTTATGAACGTGTAATACATATTTTTATATGCTATCCCTACCAACTTTTAATTTTATCTACACATAGTAAAATTTAATTTACAGATTATATAATCGTGTTAGCAAAAAATACATTACGTACAATAATTTTTAATATCTTCTTATGTAATAATTGCCAACCAGTAAATTTTACTAAATGTTTTCAATAATTAAAATACAGAATGTATTTACTGACATCTGTTATTAAGTTTTATTACAATATTGTAATTTTGACTATATTTTTTTTTTCCATGTACAGTAAATTGGCAGTGAATTTTTGGTAAATTCATAGTAAATATACAGTAAATTAGCAGTGAATTTACAGTGAATATACAGTGGATATCCTGTAAATTTCTTACCATTTTACTCGTAAACTTTGGAACTGAAAATAATAATAATAATAATAATAATAATAATAATAATAATAATAATAATAATAATAATAATAATAATAATAATAATAATGTTTTGCATCTCACTGCTGCCAATATCTGTTGCGCTACGCCGTACTCGTAGATACTCAGTGGGCCCACCAACTGATCGGAGTTATTCGATCACCCACTTACTCTACATGGATGATCTGAAGGTATATGCACCTGATGAGGAACACCTTCAGACAGCCTTGAACATCGTAGGGGAGTATACACGGGATGTCGGCATGGCATTTGGGTTGGACAAGTGCGCGGTCGTTAATCTGGTGAAGGGTAAGTGCTCTGATGTGCGTGAAGATATCGAGTTGATAGATGGGAGCGTCATTGACCATCTTGACGCCGGAGAGTCGTACAAATATCTAGGTATTGAGGGAAGTCCTATGCAGGACCTTCCTAAAATCAAAACGACTCTCTGCAGCGAGTATGTGCGGAGACTCCGGAAAATCTGGTCATCAGAACTTTCCGGAAAGAACAAAGTCTCCGCAACAAACATACTTGCTGTCCCGGTACTTCTTTACTCTTTTGGTGTCCTTAAATGGGCCCGAAAAGAGCTTAAAGACCTCGATATCAAGACACGCAAAGTCATGAATATAAATCGGAGCATGCACCCTAAGTCTTCAGTCGCCAGATTATACCTTTCCCGGCACATCGGAGGGAGAGGTCTTCAGAGCTTGGAGTGTCTACATGATCGTTTGGTTTTGGGTTTAACATATGAAGTTGTCAATTTCACAGCAGATGAAGAAGACTTCCTTATGCAAATTGTTCATCAGCATGAGAATGCGCATAAGGGAGCGTTTTTATATAAGGCAGCAAAGTACGCGGCAAAATCCCTTGGTCTCGGAAGAGTAAACCCTCTTATTGAACTCCCTAAGGAGGAATTCAAGAGGGTCATCAGCAACGCTGAGCAACAAAAACTGCTCAGTACACACATGGATAAGTCAATGCACAGCGTGTTCTTTAAACACGTGCGTGAACATGGCTTGTCCGAACAGCTGACGTTTTCCTTCCTTAAGTCAGCTGGCCTGATGTCCGAGACTGAAGGGTATATTTTTGCCTGCCAAGATGGTGTAATTAACACTCTCGAATACCGTGCTAAAGTGCTCCAGATGCAGCTACCCGACACACAGTGTAGGGTGTGTAAGCAACATCCTGAAACGCTTATGCATCTCTTGTCAGCATGCCCTGTGCTGGCAAGAAGTGCATACGTTCAGCGTCACAATGCTGCTCTGCGAGTACTTTATTACCACCTTAGACACACGCACGGTATCGATAAAACACCAGTGCTGCCTTATTTGCCAGGAGACATTCCGCAAGTTGTTGAGAATGACCGTTGCCGTATTTATTGGAACGTGCCATTCGCAACAACGCGGAAAATAGATCACAATAAACCTGATATTGTGCTCTTCGATAAAACCGCTCGTAACATTTATGTTATTGAGTTTTCAGCTCCAGCTGAATATAACATCACGGTTAAAGAAGAGCACAAACACGAAATATATCAGGATCTCCTGTTTGAAATTGGCAAACTTTACCCAGGCTACCGTGTCAAGCTTGTCGTACTCATTGTTGGCGTCCTAGGAGGGATGAAACAGAATTTTGTATCTGCATTGGCTAAAATCCCAACTTGCTCATCGCAAGTTGAGTTTTTGGCATCGAGGATGCAAAAGGCTGTAATTCTCGGATCCCTCCGTCTCCTAAGACAACGAAACTTGGCCTGCTGCGCATGCTGATCATCTTGTTGGTGAAGCATCGCAGCAGTAACGATTTGGCGCTCAGGTGAGGCCCTCGGTAGAGTCGGACTACCGGGGATAACCCCCTGAGCATTTAACTTGAAAAGAAATAATAATAATAATAATAATAATAATAATAATAATTACGAAGTATGAATTATTTTATTATAACTTAAAATTATTTTGACATCTTATAAATTTTTTTTAAAAAGGAAAGCTCCATATATACACAAAGTCATTCAGACGTCACATGGGAAATGATATGAACAAATGTTCGGGGCCTCCTAACCTCGCGTTCTAATGAAAACTCGATTTTCGAATATCGAGGTAAAAAAAAGAAATTGTCACTATATCACTCTAAAGCTACGATTTGACGACTGTGGTGTCAAATCATCATAAAACTATAGTCAAATCACCATTAATTTACCGTGGAATCATGGTGAAATCACCATTAATTTACTGTGAAATCATGGTGAAATCACCATTAATTTACCGTGGAATCATGGTGAAATCACAATTAATTTACTGTGAAATCATGGTGAAATTACCATTAATTTACTGTGAAATCATGATTAAATCACTATTAATTTACTCTAAACTCGCAGTGAAATCACAGTGAAATCACTAATAAATCACAATGACAAAATGGCACAAAATGACTGTGAATTCACGATGAAATCACCGTAAATACACCGTAGAATTACGGTGAAAGTGAATTCACTGTGATTTCACTGTGATTTTACAGCGATTCCAAGTCCGCGAGGGTAGTTTCAAGAAAAACGTGTTTGAAGTTTTAAAAGAAAAAAGTGAAAAATTGTGTTTTTTTTTTTTCAACCTAGGAGATAAGGATGCGACAAAGCCCCCTGGGCAAAAAAAGTCCCCCTGAAAATTTGATCGAAAAAATGTAACTTAAAAGCATAAATCTTTCGTTACGGGAGATTCAAAATGTTCTTGAATGGCTTACATGAACGTTCATGATCCAGGACACCTTATAAATTGCACGGAAAAAAAATTTTTTGCACGGAATATCAAAAATACCTATGTTATTATAGAGAGTTTTACTATGCCAACATAGGAATACTTCCAATTTTCAAATTGAAAAAAATTCCTATATTTTTATAAATATTTTTACTACGTCGCCGTACGAATAATACCTTCGTACGTCAAAGTCTAAAAGTGATAATTTTTCACCACACCTGCACCGAAAGTTTAAATTTCTGCCCTGTTTAGCGGAAAGAAAGTCGTACTATTCTCTTATAAGAAAACAAAGGATAAAAATTAGTGCATGCGCCATTCTTTCCGCAATAGAGGCAAAACTTTAAACTTTCAGGTGCAGATCTAGTGAAAAATAGTATACACACTACGGAGGAAGATACAAGAACATTACATTTATCTCGGGTAAGCAATTAAATACGTAAGTTGGAATATCCTACTTTTCTCCTTTGGTGTATAATATACTATTGTTGATTTTACTTACATTGGAATTTTTCTTATTTAACATCCCAGGAAAAAATGTTCAGGCATGAGCATGCCTGATCATGTATGATCAGGCCTGAAATTAGACATGATCGTGACTGAGGCGTTAACTATTTCAGCCCTGATTACGCATGGCCATGTCTAATTAAGCATAAACAGACATGATTATATGTCTGAAGCGTTAAATACGTTCACGCCAGATCATGCATGGCCATGCATGTTCATGTCTGATCCAGCCTGGAAGGTTAAAAACCTCCAACCCTAATCAGGCCTGCTATTTTAGTTATCATGTTTGACTAACCATGAATAGACATGATCAAGTCTGATGTTATAAATTGATTCAAAGATAATCAATGCATGACCATGCCTTTTCATGTTTGACCAAGCCTGATGTGTTGGATTAAATTTAAAAAATTAGCGATAATTATTTATAAATTTACCCTACAGTAGGTTTTCAATGATGGCCAAAATAATTTTATAAATTGATTAATA
This sequence comes from Microplitis deprimator, assembly GCA_964016945.1. Classification (NCBI taxonomy): domain Eukaryota; kingdom Metazoa; phylum Arthropoda; class Insecta; order Hymenoptera; family Braconidae; genus Microplitis; species Microplitis deprimator. The sequence goes on along the minus strand of OZ024714.1, from coordinate 9,150,056 downwards.
AAATATTTCGTTTATTGAAGATTTACAAGTTTAATGATTGAAATAAATGTACACACAGAACATTCAAAAATTTTTTCTTAATATATTTGGTCGTTTACATAGATAATTGCCCACTACAAACTTCACATAATATTCTGTTTTATAATTTTTATGATAATCAATTGACATTATAGAATATTTAATTATTCTAATGTAATGTATATTTGCAACTTTTAATAAGGCACAAATAAGAAATTTATTTTGTTTCAGACCTGGTAAAAGTAATTAGACCGAACCAGATCTGTACAGGCACGAGTCCCTTAGGCTTATAATTGACAAAATAAATGACTAGGTGAATTCAGGTCTGATGATTTTTTTTCGGGATAGAAAAAATTCTTATATAGGGTAAACACACCGGATGCGGACACTGCATATTGACAGTGGATACTTGTTGTTTTCTATTCACTTATTGACAAAATATTAAGACTACCATTTCTCTTATATATTTTTATACAGTCTTAAAATATTATAAGAAGATTTAAAATGTTTTGAACATTGTAAGAACCACATTTTGAAAGTGTTCAAAAAGTATAACTACATACTTTTAGTAGTTTTGAGCATTTTTTATATAATTAAAATGAAAAATACTTATTTTAATGTCATTGTCACATTCTTTATACATCTGTGGTTTTGTTAGTCAATAATTTATTGTATGTTATGATGTTTTGCTATATTTAAAAATTGATTGAAGTTGTCAATTTCCTTAAAGTGTCCTCAACTGGTACTTTTATTCTAATGCAGGCAAAATACTCATAAAATATAGGTATTTTTCTCATTTTTATACATCGATTATTCCTATGTTGTCAGATAGATTTTCACTATGTCAACATAAGAATTCCTCCTATGCAAATATAGATAAAACAGCCATTTTCATTTTCTCCGTGTAAATTAACTTTGTTTAATGCTAAAGTACTTATACATTTTGTTACAGATCGCATCCGCAATGTCAATGACACCTTTTTCAGATGAATATATGGGCTCATCAATTAATAATTTGTTTCAAGGTCTTGCAAGTGAAGGCCGAGGTGGAGTATTTGTTAATGCTACATTAAAATTAACATATGAACCGCGAACAGCAAGATCTTCACTGGCTGGAGAACTTCAGAAGCATTTGCTTGGTGTTCTCCATCGTAGAAATAATAACATCGGTAATAGTGCTGTCTACGTTAATTCTTCTGTTGGATCGATTTCCAGTTTACAAGATTTGGATGAATGCGCATCTTCAGAATTAAATGATTGTAACTCTTCCGCAGTATGTACTAATAATTGGGGTGGATTCACTTGTACTTGTAAATTTGGTTTTAAGGATCCCCATAAAGATGATCCAAATAAAGTTGGTAGATCGTGTATCTCATGTCCATCAACTCATTGTAACAATCGTGGAACTTGTTCTTATCAAGATAATGTAATGCAATGCTCGTAAGTTTGTTTTTACTTGTTTTCTAGTTGATCATAATTATGTATTCTTAAATTGAATTAAAAGAAGTTTTGTTTTTATTAAGGTGTACTGGTAATAATTATGGAGCACAATGTGAAATCGACGGAGAAGTATTAGGAGTATCTATTGGCGCTACAGTTGGTGCCATAATAGTTATTATTCTTACGATCGTCGGTCTTTTTATGTGGAGGTAAGTGCAATTAAATATATTGTACGTGATATTATATTAACATTACATTAAATAATGAATTTTTATAGTCGAGGATGGTCAAGAGACCAAAAACCTATATGTTCTCCAGTTTATGGATACATGCAAGGTGGAATTCCAGGTACTTTACCCGGTTCACTAGCAAGAGTTGGTTCTGTGGGTACTTTAGGTTCCGTAAAACAAGGTCCTCCACCTAATTTACCACCTTATTTATGGGGTCATATAACTGAACGTATGGCGACAGCCAATTTATATGCAGTAAGTTTAATATTATATCATTTTAATAATACGTAGTTATATTATAAACAACAGTGTAAATCATATTTATTCTGCGTGTGACCCCTGGAATCATCCAAAATTGACCCAGTCAAAGTGGAAAGTGTACTCACAATTTGAAAAGATTATAACTTAGCCATACGTTAGGTTAGCCAGATTTTATATAGAATAAATTTAACGTGAAGGTGGGTTCACCTCGTGTCCTAGAGTGTCCACTGAAAATTAAGAAAGACAAAGGGAAAAGGGGTATCTGGCGATAAACTTGAATAAATGAATTTATAAATGAAGTAAATATTTCATATAAATTTTAATAATTAGCATAGATTTTATTTAACCAAGATTCCCAAATTTTACACAATACATTTTCCCCAGATTAAATTTTATTACTAAAGGATTTGGATTAAATTACTTGAGTAGAAATTATAACATATACGCGGGAGAAGCCCAAGAAATATCTTAAGGAGCAATAGAACCACTTACTGTATACCGAGGAAGTCGCTCCATGGTAGTAGGTAATGCGTGGACCCTCAAAAGATGGCGATAACAACGTGGACAGGAACCACCCGGAGTTTGAAGATAATGATGCCAGGAAGTTGAACGGCAAACGTAGATATGCGCGAACACTCTCTGGTCTACTTCACTACTCACTTACTTCACTTACGTTAAACGTAAAGTTAGTTTTTAATACTTAAAATAAATTTTATAATGACCCTCAGTCATTATAAAATTAATTAAATAATTAAACAAAGCAGAGAGAGGGAGAGAGAGAGAGAGAGAGAGAGATTAGATTAGATTAGATAAGATAATAACTTTATTGTCCAGGGTGGTTGAACAAAAGTACAAGAAGTACATAAAATAATAAAATAAATTATAAGCAAACTATTTACATACAAAAAAAAAAGTATAAAGATATATCTGTGAGTAAGATCACGTTGAAAATAATTTTGTCGCCCATGACTCGTCAGTCGCTTTTAAACGTTGAGGCATTGCGTACCAACCTCAGGGCTTCTGGCAAGCCGTTCCAAAGATATGGAGCAGCAACAGCAAATGCAAATTTATAAGCCTGAGTGCGATGATTAGGTATGACCAATTTATTAGAGTTAGCCTGATTCCTCAGTAACCTAAATGCAGAGTACACTGCCAACAGTTCAGTTAGGTAGGAAGGTGCACGTTCTATAAGAGTCATGCGTACGATTATTAGGACCGCACGTGCTCTGGCCATACTAACAGAGAGCCAACCAAGACTTACTCTGGCTTGGATGATAGGTGAGTCCCAGGGCAGACCCAGAATATACCTTACTCCTTTGTTTACCAACCTCTGAAGTTTAAGGTCAAGACCAAAGCCTATGCCATGATAAACAGCTGCACAGTAGTTGATATGAGGTAGCAAAAGAGCATTTACCAAAGTTTTACGCATGCTGACATCAGTGTAATTGCGTAGCCCATGCAGTTGGTAAAGAGTGGAGTTAACTTTGGCCGAGATATGCTTCACATGATCCTCAAAAGTTAGCTTGGAGTTCATGTAGACGCCAAGGTTTCTGATGGTAGATTCGATGGGTATCACTGCACCATTGCAACCAAGTTTGATGGTCGACTGATCAATCATGTTGATGTAAGAAGCAGATCCAAACAGGATAGCCTTGGTCTTGCTGAGATTAAGTTTCAGGCGATTTGCAATAGCCCAAGCATGTATGCCAGCGATATCATCAATTATTAGCTTAACAAACCCGTCCAATTCGTGCGGTAGACATCCCAAATAGATTTGAAGATCATCTGCATACAGAAGACGTTTGCAGAATCTGATGCACTTTCTAATGTTGTTGATAAAGAGTGAAAACAGTAGTGGACTCAAGCCTTGGGGAACACCAGCATTGGTATAGTCAGTAATATTTCCATCAGGGTCTTTGACAGCTATGGATCTACCAGTTAGATATGAAGCTATCCACTTGGTAGCTGACTCAGAGAATCCTATCATCACGAGCTTGCGAATTAAGAGATCAGGATCAATTGTATCAAAGGTCTTGGAGAAATCAAACAGGATCAAAAGAGTGACCATATGTTTATCCATGTTGAACCGGATGTCATTGACCAGCTTGATAAGAGCCGTCTGTGTACTGTGTCTAGTTCTGAATCCACATTGAAGAGGATCAAGAAGATCATGTTCAGCTAGATACTTCGTAATCTGGTCAAAAACCAATCTCTCCAAAACTTTGCTCAGGACTGGAAGGAGCGCAATAGGCCTGTAATCTTGTACACTCGAGGGATAGACGAAAAAAATAGACCCGGTAAAAAACGCCCCGGAAAACATAGATCCGGAAAAAATAGACCCGGTGTTACGTTTTGGGAAATTACCCCAAATTAATTAAAAATAAGAATAATTTTTAATTATTTAATTTAATCCATTAATGTCCACACTGTTAAAAATTTTTGTAAACTTACAAATATTTTACAAAACAAAATATGAGTAAAATTACAAATCAGTGTGTTGTCAATACAATATACGATACAATTTGAGTAATCTACCAAAACGTGTTAGGAAACCTACCAAGATAAGTTGTTGTTTTACTATCTTTATGTAGTAATCCTACATTGTGATTTTACCACATCGTTGATCAGTTCCCAATGAAAAGTTTTTAAAATTTACAAACATTGTCTGTAATTTGATGTACTACAATTTTTTGTAAATTTACAAAAAAAAATTGTAACTGAAATTCCAATAAAGTCATTAAAAGCTTACAAATATTTTCAGTATTTTTACAACTCTTACTTGTAAATTAAATAACCATCGTAATTTCGCCAAAAATTTTTATTTTTCTCACTCGTTTTTTAATTTTACCAAACCGTTAATTAGTTTCCAATAAAAAGTTTTTAACATTGACAAACATTATTTGTAATTTGATTTACTGTATACTTAATACAGTATATTAAATTACAAATAATTTCCAATATACATTGTTTAATAAAATTACAACACTTGCATTGTAATATTACTAAACTTAATGCATAATTTAAGCATAAAAATATGTCGATTTGAAAAAAAAAATTCTGATTCAAGATAAAAATATCAAGATAATTAATTATTTGGTGCAAGATAATTTTGAATTTCCAGATTTTTCCGGATTCGAGTTAACTGTTTTTTCTACGTAGTTATAATTTACAAGAACATCAGATAATTGTAAAATGTATTAGTAATCAATACTAAAAGGTGGAATTATTTTATAATATAAAAATTAGAGTGTGCCGAAAAACATTTTTTTTTTTTGGCACCACCAGAAATTGATGAAATATGTCGAAATAAAAATTCTGTCAGAAGATAGGCTCTTAAATTCAAGTTTTAGAGGTAGCCCATCGCATTTTTCGATTTCCGATTTAAATAACATAGGAAAAATTTTTTTTACAGTTTAGAATTTTATCACTCACCAGGGAAGTAGTGTATCAGAAAAATCAATGAATACTTGTGTTGAAAATTGAACGCTCTACAAAAAAGGTCTCTTATAATTGTTTGAAAGTTATTCAAGGTCACAGTTGGATTCATAGTAAATTTTAGGATTATTTGACTTTCGGCGAAACTATCAGACTTATCTTAAAATGTGATATTTTTTGTAATTTAATATAGTGGAAACCTAAACATGCAAACCTTCTCAATAAGACAATTTATAGATAAATTGAGAAAAATATAGATAGCCTGAACTGGGAATCGAACCCAGACCATGTCGGTATCGCGCCGAGTGCTCTACCAGTTGAGCTATCCGGCACTATACTATATTCCGTTCAATTTAATCTATAACTTATTGAGCCATACCGTCCATCGTACGGTAATACACCAATTTAATATAGTGGAAACCTAAGGAGAGTCTTTTATGTAAATTATTTCCCTTCCTACAGTTTATTTTTCACAAAGTAATACAGTTCACTTGAACCAAGAAAATTAATCTTGATACAAGAAAGTTATTTTAACGATTCAGAAAATTAAAATTTTCTTGCACCTAGTAAATAAATATCTTGAATCAAAATTTTTTTTTCCGCAAGTCAACATATTTTTATGCTTAAACAAAAAAACTTTGACTTGTTTTAAGAGTTTTTTTTTCTAAATATATTTTTTTTTAAGAAAGATGTGTTAGTTTTTTGAATCAATATTATATTTTTTTGTTTGAAAACAATAAATTTTCTCGAAATAAGTGCTATTTTTTAAAGGCAAAAATTTTTGTATGCTCCAATAAAGAAAAAAATACTTAAACTAAGAGGAAAATAACTTCCTGGGAAAAAATGTTCAGATATGATCATATATGATCATGTATGAATACTCAGATCTGATCAGATCCGAAAAATGGCCCTGCATGATCATACCTGCTCATGCGTGATCATACATGGTCCTGCATGATCATACATGAGCAGGTATGATCACACATGAGCAGGGCCATTTTTCGGATCCTGTATGATCATACATAATCATATGTAACCATGTATAATCGTATATGATCATGTATGACCGTATATAATCATATGTATGATTGACAGGATCTTTTTCGAATCTTGTCAAATCTGAGTATTCATACTGTGTTTTTTGAAAACTTCAAATTCATGCACCCGGGAATATAATGTTTGCACATATTTGCAAGAATATTTGTATACATTATCATTAAAATGTATGTTATATAACATGGGTGCGTGTACTTATGTTGAAATTGAAAAGTACCATTAATAGTTATAAATCTACCATAACAGAATCTTAGGTTGCATGATGAATAAAATTTATTATAGAGAAATTAATATTAAAAATTAATATTAAAAATTAATAATAAATATTAAAAATTAATAATTTAATTAAATATTTAATTTTTATTATTATTTAATAATTTTTTATTGAATTTATTAATTAATCCTTCTAAAAATGTTTAATATTTTCTAAATTTAATATTTAATTATTTATAAAAAAATATTAAATTTAGAGAATAATTAGTATATTACATATCTAGGCCAGTAAAATAAGAAAAGTCTCAGAGCACATGTAATTGTTGGCCGAGGCGAAGCCGAGGCTGACAAACATGTGGTCTGAGGCTTTCTTTTTTACTGGCCAAGGTGCGTATACTATTTTTGTGCTCGACGGAGCCGGAAAGTTGCAACTTCGTTCTGGGCAGCGGCCCGAAAGTTGCCACTTTCCGGCCGGAGGGCAGAAAAAATATATATTATTAGGAGTACAAATAAGTTTCCGCCGTTTTATTGTAGATGGCGCGGCACGGAGATTCGGTTAGCTTTCGCAGATGATAACCGGCTTAAAAAATAGTTTGGACATTCAAGAACAACATAACCTATTAATATCATTGATTTTATAGTGGTAAAATATAATTTTTATAAGTTGAAAATGTCAAAATTTGAGCCAAGTAAGCGTCATTTGCGGGAAATATTAGTTTACTTCTTTTTTAAAGAAATCTGCTGCTGAGGCGCATCAATTGCTCGTAGAAGCATATGGTGAGGGTGCTTTGAGTGAGAGAACGTGTCGAGAGTTGTTTCAAAACTTTAAAAACGGTGATTTCGACGTAGAAGACAAAGATCGCAGTGGAAGGCCAAAAATTTACGAGGATGCAGAATTGGAGGAATTATTGGAGGAAGATTCATCTCAAACACAAAAAGAACTTGCTCTAACATTAGAAGTCACTCAGCAAGCAGTCTCACATCGTTTAAAATCATTAGGAATGATTCATTGTTGTAATAATAATTAAATAAATACATGCCAGGACTGGTTGGTGGTTGGGATATTTGAAAAATACGCATATTAAAAAATATAACAATATTTTTATTTGTCACAGCACATAATATCACTGGGTTACACAATTAATCGTTGATTTAATTATTTAATACTGTTAAATTGTCTGAGCTCATGAATACGTAATTAATTGAATGCAAATTATAAAATTGAGCTCAAGTAAATAATTGAAATAATTAATTTGAATATATTTGAACACTGAGTTGATTGCAAAAAATGTCATGGAAAACAGTAACATGAAATCAGAGGTTACCGAGCGAAGTTAATTATTGAACACTTAAATTACTATTGTTAATAGCACAAAATGCATGGATCATTGAGTTCATTAATTTATAATATTATTTATCACTTAATTTAATTTAATTGAATGAGTTTATAATAAATTGCACTGAATTGAATTTATTTTATGAACACGTGGTAGCATGATTGCAGAGGCTACCGAGCGAGAATTTACTCTTAATTTTATTAAAATATTGAGCATGTTGATAATTAATTAATTATCAGATAGAGTCTTTTAATTTTAGGAACACTGGATATAATTATTTATTAAATAAAAGGGCACCTGTGATGTCTCCCGTTTGAATAACCTCTTGAGAAACGTGGTCGATGATCACTGGAATTCTTGAGTTTTTGATTAATTTGTTTATGAGCGCTGGTGCCCAAAATTATAAAAATAATTATAGTTTTGATGAGCTCGATGAATGCAGAAGTTAATTAAATGATTATTTAAATTAATTACTCTTAGATGAGCGCAAAATGATAAGATTTGGAATAACACGTGTTATCACTTGAGTGTCTATTAGCGAAAGATAATGGCGGCCGTCTTCTCGACACGAAGCAGGAAAAAGGCAGATGCGCATGCGCCGAGCTGCGCATGATCAAGTTTTAATTTATGAACGAGGCCCCAGTAGGTGCTGCCTCTATCTGCCGGAAGTGAAACTATATTTGAATTTAAATTAAATGAATTTAAATTCTTTTATAGTTTCGATTTCGCAACATTCATAAACAAAGAAATTGGGTTCCGTACGAATTAAAGCCGAGAGATATTGAACGCCGATTATGCTTAAGTGAAATGCTGCTAGCTAGACATAAAAAAAAGGGTTTTTTACATCGTATCATAACTGGTGATGAGAAGTGGATACATTATGACAATCCAAAAAGAAGAAAATCATGGGGATTACCTGGCCACGCGTCAACATCAACAGCGAAACCGAATATTCACGGAAAAAAACTTATGCTGTGTATTTGGTGGGATCAGCTAGGTGTAGTGTATTATGAGTTGCTTAATCCGAGCGAAACAATTACTGGAGCCCTCTATCGAACACAATTGATGAGATTGAGCCGAGCTCTGAAGGAAAAACGCCCTCAATACTATTCTAGACACGAAAAAATTATTCTTCTGCATGACAATGCTCGTCCACATGTTGCGGCTCCCGTGAAAAAGTATTTGGAAACTCTTGATTGGGAAGTGTTACCCCACCCGCCGTATTCACCAGACATTGCACCGTCCGATTATCACCTGTTCCGGTCCATGGCACATGCTCTGACGGCGCAGCGGTTCACATCTTATGAGGATACCAAAAATTGGGTTGATTCGTGGATAGCCTCAAAAGACAAGGAGTTCTTCAGACGTGGGGTTCGAATGCTGCCTGAGAGATGGGAAAAAGTGGTTGCAAGTGATGGGCAATATTTAAAATAAATTTATATTACCGTTCTTCTATAATAAATATTTAATTTGTGTTAAAAAACGGCGGAAACTTATTTGTAACCCTAATATATACTTTATACAAAATATTATTAGATTATTAACTTTAAATATTTATTATTTTAATTTAATATTCGATTGTAACTTTTATCACAAACTTTGTATTAAATTTATTGAATTACTTATTAAATATTAAATAATCAATAATATATATTTAAAATTGATAATATAATAATATTTAGCATAAATTATATTAAATAATAATATAATAATTTATATTCATACGGAAAGTTAACCTCAATTATATCAGAGCACTTGAAAAAGAATATAAGCACAATTTTTTTCACTAATATTTACGAATAGTAAATAATATTCATCAAAATGTTCAATTTCAATCACTACAGTGATTCAGTATATTGAATATAATTATTAATAACATCTGTGCGAATTGTACATGCATATACAATTCGCACTTGTATTGAAGTAAAACACGTTTGTGTATGTAGCAACTTCAATATTTATTTAGTTTTCATGTCGTCCCTGTGCGCGCGCATCGTAAAAATTCATTCTCATCATTTTTCCATAACGCGCTTAGAGAAGTATAATTATAAATACTTAAGACATATATGAAGTGATCATACATGAAGTAATATATGGCCTCATATATGATCATACATGAATAGATACGATCATACCTGATTATTTTTCCTCGTATAAAGGGCTGCAGATATAATCATGCATGCTCATGCATGATCATACATGAAGTCATATATGAGCTCATATATAATCATACATGAACAGATATGATCATGTCTGAATATTTTTCCCCAATTCTAGTGCAAATATGACCATACATGATCATACATGGCTTCATATATTATCATACATGAACAGATATGACCATACATGATCATACATGGTCTTATATATTATCATACATGAACAGATATGATCATACCTGATTATTTTTCCTCGTAAAAGGCTGCAGATATGATCATGCATGATCATGCATGACGTCATATATGAGTTCATATATAATCATACATGAACAGATATGATCATGTCTGAAAGCTTTTCCCCTATTCAAGTGCAGATATCATCACACATGATCATACATAGCTTCATATATGAGCTCATATATAATTATACATGAACAGGTATGATCATGCATGATCATACATGACGTCATGCATGATCATATATGCGATCATATAGGATCATACATGAACAGGCATGATCATATCTGAGCTCATATATGATCATACATGAACAGATATGATCATATCTAAGCATTTTTTCCCGGGTTGGGAGTGAAGTTACATATGTATAAATGTAGGAGAGAGAAGTCACCGGTGCTATAAGCAGCAGCGGAAGTAGTTCAATACTCGCCACGAGATCGCGCCCACCAGTTGTAGTATCCCTGCTAAGAAACATATTTTAAAGGTGTTATATTCAAATGTCGAAGGCAATTTTGGCACGAGTACTCCTCTGTTATTTGACAGAGTGATAAATTCCTTTTTTGGTGGTAATATAGTATATTCTATATTACATAATGACAAAAAAATTTATCATCAATGCTTCCATGAATAATTTTTCTTAGAAATTAAACTTGGACTTACAAAAAAAAAAATATTGTAATAAAAAGTATAAAGTTTCTACTGTATGAACAAAAATTTACAATTTATTTAATACATTGTATAGGAATTTAATTATATATAGTTATATATAATTATATATAATTTTTTTACCCGGGAACTTGGTTAAAATAAATTGTATGTTCAGTAAACTTCAACAATTATTTTGTAATTTTCCTAAATGGAGTTGGTATAAGTCGTATAATAATTTACAAAACTGAATGGTATTATTACTAAATTGTTATGCCTTAAAACTTCCTACACATTTTTTGTAAATTTACTACAGAAATTTTTAACAGTGCAGGTTTGGCCTCGTTAGAGTGTCTATAGACCCCTGGTGGGCCGTGGTCGTCGATTATTTTATTAATTATTGATTTTAATTGTTTTTCGCGATATATTTTTGACCCGGTCTCCATACTATTTATTATAGCAGCAGGTGAATGGATGGAAAATCGGCAGGAAACTTGAGGGAAACCCGAACTGCTGTTGAGCGCTCAGGGCTATATAACAGGGTGGAACTGCTAGTAAGCGCTCGCCCCTGGGTATTAATAGGGCTATGGATAGGTCATAGTGTAGGTGAAAATATTGGGGTGCCAATTGGCACCCTGCAATAAGGTTGAATTAATTTAGAATTAATTATGGAGTTTATTAACTATATAGAGAGCAGGGGTTCGAGCTCTATGAGCTCTCTCGAAGGACTGAATATTTTGTCGTTATCAAAAATATAATAGAGCCAACAGAGTTGACAAAATGTTGACGCTGCATCTCAGGTTTCCTGTGAGAGAATCGTCGTGGCCCGGGTCTCATGCATCGTCATCTGTTTTGACTACCCTCGAGCCACGGCGACTCTCTTATCATAACCGATTTCCGTTACCTTTGCATAAGATTATTTTATTAAAAATAATTAATTTAATTTAATCAATAAAATATTACGGGAACGTAACACCCGGCAAATCAACTTTTCAGCTAACTACCGATTTCATGTAGAACTTCATACTCGGCTTTACAATTTGATGGTATCATGTCTTTCAATGTCTATCAATTCACTTGTTAATATCTTTCGTGAAAAAAGAACACCTCCAAGGGGTCCAGTGGCGGAGTCCCGGTAGGGTCCAGGGGCAAAGCCCCGGCAGGATCCAGGGGCAAAGCCCCCCTGATGACAATAAAAAGTTTCATTATTTTGCAAAGGTAACAACAGACGTGAAAAAACATTTTTTCTATTAACTCGTTATTAGTACACGGAGAAAAAAATTAAAGAATTTTTACTAAATTTGAAAAAAAAAATTACGATCCGAGAAAGTAATCTCAAAATGTTAAAAAGAATCATAACATTTATATAATTCAAAGTAAAATTACAACATATTATTTAGAATAATAATATCTGTTGATTATAAAAATTACTGCATTCAAGATAAAATTTACTAACGACGAAATGAAAACTAATAATGTACCAATAATTTTTACTATTGTACTTAGTTAATATTATTTAACGCGCTTTGTGAAAGATGCATTCTAACGAGTAATTTTTACAATCTCAAATAGTAATTTTATCTCCCGGAGTAGCAATTTGTCTTACCGACATTCTAAAATGTACACTACTTACATAAAATTACATTGGAAATAACTATTGTTATAAGATTTTAAGTATTCATTGTGAAATGCATTAGACTAACATTCATTATCGTGTCAGTTAAAATATTTAGTGTATCTAATAAATTTTATTATGAATAAAATAATTTGTTTGGGCTTGATAATAATTTTTATAAAGTGTAGTTTAATATTCAGTATTACTGTAGCAAATTTTAATATTTTAACTTCACAATAATTTCAATACAATGTTTTAATATTTATCAACTACGGAACAAAAATTCTGACTAATGTACTAATCTTTCATAAATCTAATAATCATTTCTACTTCTTTTAAGATTGAACTATTTTTATTCGAATAAGTAAATATTGTTTTTTTCCAAGTGAAAATTTAACAAAGCTTTAATGTAATTTTTACAATTAACTTGAATTTTCTACAAATAATAGTAATTTTTTATGTATAATTGTAATTTTTAATTTTAGATAAAAATTTTCAATATCTAATGATAATTAATACAAATTTGAAAATTATATTTTTGTTTACATAATGGTACTTTTTACTTAGCGAGACAAAATCATTTTTAGATTCAAATTAAATAAAAATTACAGTTTTAAAATAAAAATTATCAAAGTCATGAGAGATTTTTCAATTTTTTAAGTAATTATCTCTACGAAGGATTGTAATTATTATGATAAATGAAAATTACGATCTAGATAGTAATAATTGAAATCAAAAATTAATTTTCTATAAGTCATCGTAATTTTTTTTATGGATTGTAATTTTTCATTTGAGATAGCAAATTTTTAGTCATGGTTGTAATACTATTTAATTTTCAACGGCATTTTTCTCCGTGTACATGTTTAATATATCATTGTTTTTGAGGATGAATTTGAGGTTGTTATCGTGAAAATCCGGGTTCAATTGCTGGTTTGTTCCTGATTTTCAATAATTCTTTTCAAGATGATCTTTACTTTTAGTGAGTAAAAAAATATTTTCTTAAATGAATGTTTTGATTTAAAAAAAAAATAAATCACGGTTTTATTGATATATTTTTGTTAGTGGGACCGTAGCAAGACACACTTAATATAGTTAATACTGCGCATGCGCGGTTACTCACATTTTTTGCTTTCACTTATTCTTTCTTTTTGCCTATACTTCTAGTACATCATTCATACATACTGGTTGTACTCTTTTTGTGTATTATTAGTTATTAATTATTAATTCAAGTTTAGTCTACATATAGTGAATCTATGTTCTTTTTCTTTCAATTATCGCTTCTAGTGTAATAAGCTCCCAACATGTTATGGGCCCAAGCTCAATAGTTGAAAGAAAATAAGTAAGATTCTTCTTCAAAAGTGAAATAGTGATCAAGTACTTTTATTCTAATATCTAATATGGCGTCAAGCTCGTCGGGTGTCACTAGAATTGAGCATTTGTGTAAGGACAATTATGAAGCGTGGAAAATACACGTCGAGGCTTTGTTAGTTAAAAATGATTTATGGGAATATGTGAGCGGCGAGAAGATACCTCCTAATCTCACTGAAGGAGAGACACAAAATCCTGAGATTGTAAGAAAACGGGAATCATGGATCAGGAATGACCGAAAAGCAAAATCAGAATTAATCTTGACAATTCACTCGTCTGAACTACAACATGTTCGTGGGTGTAACACCTCACGGGAAGTTTGGCTTAAACTCGGGTCAATATATGCATCCAAAGGACCCGCAAGGAAGGCATTATTACTTGAGCAACTGATGCTGCACAAGTTATGTGAAGGTGGTGACGTCAGAGAACACGTCAACAAATTCTTCGATATTGTCGATCGCTTAAATGCAATGGAGGTAGACATAAATAAGGACCTGCTATCTGTGATGTTATTACGCAGCCTTCCGGATAGTTACGAGGGATTCAAATGTGCCATGGAATCACGTGACGAATTGTTGAATGTCGAAGCTCTCAAGGTCAAAATACGTGAAAAGAGCAAAGTAAAATCACAGTCTGTTATTGAGGTAGCTAGAGCTGCAGGAGAGGGGACTCAGCGTAGTAGCAAGTGGTATGGAAACGTAAACAGATCAAAGGGCAATCCGTTTAGGTACAAGTGCTACAAGTGTCGCAGGAAGGGGCATAAGGCACCCGAGTGTACAACAGCACCGAGACAGCAATCAAACCCTGAGAGTTATGGGAACACAAATAGGAACAAACAGTGTGCGCAAGCAAGGTGATGAATGATTTTGATGGAAACGAGATTGTTGATGATCGTCCCTACAGAGAACTCGTCGGAGAGCTAATGTACCTGGTTGTGGGTACACGACCTGATATCGCAAACACAGTGTCCAGATTGGCTCAGTTCGTCAATCAGCCAAGGCGACAAAATTGGATCGGAGCCAAACGTGTTCTCAGATATTTGGCTGCGACAAGAGAACTCGGGTTGATATATACCAAGACAAATAAATCTATGTATGGATATTGCGATGCTGACTGGGGAGGGTGTATTAAGGACAGACGGTCATTCTCTGGGTACGTTTTCATCCTTGCAGGGGCCGCTGTGAGTTGGAAATCCCAAAATCAGCGCACGGTTGCTCTATCATCCACTGAATCGGAGTATGTAAGTTTATCAGAGGCTGTCAAGGAGGCCATCTACTTGAGAGGGCTGTTGACAGGTATTGAGCTTCAAGAATACTCCCATATAAAATTACTAATTGACAACCGTGGTGCAGAGCAGCTAACATCAAATCTAGTTTATCATGCACGAACGAAGCATATAGACATTCGGCATCACTTCGTCAGGGAAACCGTGGAAAACAAGCTGGTTAGTTTAAGTCATGTTCCTACAAGTGACATGATCGCTGATGTTCTCACGAAGGCACTACCAAGAGTGCTGCACGAAAATTGTGTCAAAGGACTTGGACTCGCCATACACTAGGACGTGTGTCTTGAGGGGACGTGTTAGTGGGACCGTAGCAAGACACACTTAATATAGTTAATACTGCGCATGCACGGTTACTCACATTCTTTGCTTTCACTTATTCTTTCTTTTTGCCTATACTTCTAGTGCATCCTTCATACATACTGGTTGTACTCTTTTTGTGTATTATTAATTATTAATTATTAATTAAAGTTTATTCTACATATAGTGGATCTGTGTTCTTTTTCTTTCAATTATCGCTTCTAGTGTAATAAGCTCCCAACAATTTTTTTCTTTGAATCTAAGTATCAAAAATAATAGAATAAAATTAGTTGCCTAATGAAAAACATTAGATGTTTGTATCCGTTTTTTTCTTTATGTCTATTTTTGCTGGTTTATTTTCTCCGAGTCTATTTATTCCGGGTCTGTTTTTTCTGGATCTATTTATTCCGAGTCTATTTTTTCCGGTCTATTTTTTCCGAGTCTATTTTTTCCAGGTCTATTTTTTCCGGGACTCGCAGAAAAATGATCATAATAATTTTAAAATTTAATTAAAAGTTGGTATTTACTTATAAATGTAATCTTACATTTCTTTACTAGGGGCATTCCATACCAAATCGGCCACTTTTTGAGGTCACCCCCTCCGATATTTTTGAAAAGTTTATATGTTTTGAAGACTGATAAAAAACGTCCTCATGAATTTTTTCAAATTTTTTTGACTACTCGTTTTTGAAAAACCGATTTTTTCAAAATACGAGTTTTTTTTTCAAACGGTTATAACTTCGCGAAAAATACACCAATCGAATCGTTTTTTTTTCAAAATCTTCGTTTTTGAATGTTCTTCTGTGAAAAAAATACGTTTTCATTCTTAATCAATTCCTTTATTGTTTATTTTAAGTTTTAAGCAAAAAAAAAACGTTTTTTCGAAATGTATGCCCCCTTCGATTTTTTTGAAAAAATTCTCAAAAAAACTTGAATGAATTCAGAAAATTTTGAGACCAATCCGATCGTGGGCAAACAATTCGTTCTATTTTTTTTCTTAATTCGAAAATATTTTTTTTCCCTAAATATTATTTTTCGACTTAGTTTGACCAATAAATATTCGCAGATCGGTTTATTTAGCTGCTATGATTTTTTTTTAAATACTGTGTCGTTCGGAGTACACTATTTTTTGAAGTTTTTCTACTCATTCAGTAAATGAATTTTAAAAATCAACTAAGAACTACTTATGAGTTATCTTTATAACCTAGGAGAGGTTGCACGTGACCTTATTGGGACGATAGCCAATAAGAAAAAAAAAAACCCAGGAAAGGATAGTAAATGAAATTCTTCTGCATTTAAACCCCAAAGTAATAAGCGATGTTGATTTTTTTTTTTTGACGCTTAAACAATTTGTGAATTTTAAATTCAAGTGAATTTGAATATTGTTTTTTGATCATTGATTTGAATTATAGATCTACCAAACTGGCAACATTGCTACCAACATACAAATTGTAACTAGATGTCGTGAAAATTTAGTATACCATATAGACAAAAGATGGCGCTTTGTATTATGATAAAGGCGAAACAGCGCGATTAATTTAACGTAACGAAAAAACTTTAATTTATAAAATTATAGAACAATAAATTAATAAAAAAATAATAGATTAATAAAAATATTGGTCACGTTATTTTTTTTATAGCAGAAAACAAACATCCAGGCATACTCTTAAGAAAAATAGAATAAAAACATTGACTTTAAGAAAAAAAATTTTTTTGAATTAAGAAAAAAAATAGAACGAACTATTTGCTCACGATGGGATTGGTCTCAAAATTTTCTGAATTCATCCAAGTTTTTTTGAGAATTTTTTCAAAAAAATCGAAGGCGACATACATTTCGAAAAAACGTTTCTTTTGCTTAAAATAAACAATGAAAGAATTGATTAAGAATGAAAACGTATTTTTTTTTACAGAAGAACATTCGAAACGAAGATTTTGAAAAAAAAAACGATTTGATTGGTGTATTTTTCGCGAAGTTATAACCGTTTGAAAAAAAACCTCGTATTTTGAAAAAATCGGTATTTCAAAAACGAGTAGTCAAAAAAATTTGAAAAAATTCATGAGGTCGTTTTTTATCAGCCTTCAAAACATATAAACTTTCCAAAAATATCGGAGGGGGTGACCTCAAAAAGTGGCCGATTTGGTATGGAATGCCTCACTATTATTAAATCACAACGAATTGAAGTGATTAATTGAATTATCATCTAAAATAATTAAAATTAGATAGAGGTCTCAAGAATTTTTAGAGAAATACTGAATTTGAACATAGACATTTGAAAAAAATCATTTTTAAAAACTACAGAAAAAAAAGTTAACTTGATTCAAGAAAATTATAGTTTTCCGAATTTTCTTTCTTGATTTAATAAAAATAAAACACTTGGTTCAAAAACTTCTTTTTGGTTCAAGACAGTAAATTCTATTGCTCCAAAAAAAAATTTATTTTTGAAGCGAAACTGAAAATTTCTTGGTTTAAGAAAAAACAATCTCGGCTAAAGAAAACCAGTCATCTCACGCCAAAAAACCAATGTTTTAAACGAATAAAAGGTTACTTGCAAGTAGAAACTTTTTCTTGTCCCAAAAAAAACATTTTCTCACTTCAAAAAATTAACATTTTGAACGACAAAAAATTTACTAGGACCAAGAAACTTTTTCTTGCTCCAAGAAAAAATTTTTTTTGCTTCAAAAAATAAACGTCTTGAATGAAAAAAAAAAGCTTATTGGGCCAAGAAAAAATCTCCTAGCTCAAGAGAAAGATTTTCTTGCTCCAAAAAATAAATTGCTTAAGTGAAAATAAAAGTTGCTTAGGCCAAGAAAAAAAATTTTTTGCTCCAAAAGTTTGCTCCTTTAATAAAAACGAAAAATTTTCTCAGTCAGAAATGTATTCTTTCTCCGAAAGTTTGACGTGACGATTCTTTTTTTATGTGAAACGTATTTTTTTGTTTTTCTTTATTTCGAGAAAAATTATTTTCATGATACCAGATCGAAACTTGAAGTTTCAGTGTCTTTACAGCCCGTCGAAACAAGCTAATTTCAAGCTGATGCCGCAAACAACTGCTTGCGAATTTGTAATTCAAAAATACCTTCACTGCGGGTAGAAACATGCGTGTTTCTTCCCTTGGGAAGAAACACAATTGTTTCTGCCCTGTGTCAGTTATATTTAATGTTCATTTGCTGCCTTATTACTCTCATTTGTTTACTTGTCACTTCAGTTTACTCATTTAATTTTTTAAGTGACAGTTTTAATTATCCAAATAAAATTATTCAAAAATAATATTTTTATCTTATTTACTACTTAATAATCGACTGTAGATCACATATTTCTCATTCTCTAACAGTTCTCCGCATCATTGGCTTGAAATTAACTTGTTTCTTACTGGTTGCTGACACTGAATCTTGAAGTTCCGATGCAGGTAATCATGAAAAATAAAGTGTGTGACTCAGGATAAAACACGATTTCAGACTGCGGGTGATGTCAGCCCTCGCCTGCGGCTCGGGCAGCCAACCTCACCATAGTCTGAAATCGTCTTGTTTCATCCCTTGTCACACAATATACTATAGGATATACTATGGTACAATCCAAAAAGATACTTGTCACTCTGTCAAATGACAGAGGAGTACTCAAACGAAATCGTATTTAAATTTGGAATATAACTATTTTAGAATATCTTTCTTACCAGGGACAATACAAGTAGCTGGGTGGCGAGCACTGAACTACTCCCGCTGCTGCTGCCTAGCACCGGTGACTCCCCTTCTCCATATCTATATTTTCTCCCAAGAAATTTTTTCTCTTGACTCAAGCAACTTTTCTTTTCTTGGTCAGAGCATACAAAAATACTTGCGTGAAAAGTATAGTACTTGTTCCGAGAAATTTTATTTTCTTTAAACAAAAAAATGCAATATTGCTACAAAAACATAATGCATCTTGCTTCAAAAAAAAATCTCTTACTTTAAGTAATATAAACTCTTGAAACAAGTGAAAATTTTTTTATTTAAGTGTAAAAATATGTTGACATGAGAAAAAAAATTTTGATTCAAGATAAAAATTTGAAGATAATTGTTTACTTGGTACAAGTAAACTTTTATTTTCCGCATCGATAAAAGAAAATTACTTGAATTAAGAATATTTTTCTTGATTCAAGTTAACCGTTTTTTCTGTGTAGTTGTTCAATAGTAATAATTGACTTTTCTATAAAACAGTAAATTTTTAATTATTTGTATGTGATTTAATTAATAAAATTGACTTTGGATACTTAAAATTAACAAAAATAATTTGTTTTTATTAATTTTATGTTGGTCATTCACTGGTGTACTTTATGACTGTACTTAACCAATAAATGACCGACAAATCATTTATTGGGAAGTCTGAAATTTTTTAAGCCCAGTGAATGACCGTGTGTTTGTTTTTATTCGTTTGTTGATTTTATAAAATAAAAGCGGCCTTTGAACTTTTTGAATAGAATTGAATTTGAAGTCAACTTTCTGTTTCGTATTTTTTTGAGAATTTAGAAAAAAAATTTCAAAATCGGTTCATACCGAACCGAAATTATGATCTTGTATCAATGTCAACATGCTGTTTTGTAAAATTACGACTCCTGTATGATAATTAAAAATTTTTGGTTAAAATTTCAATACACTCTGTAATTCTACAATTAAATTTGTGAAAAGAAAAATTTAGGTTTGTAAAATTTCAGTGATTTCTGTGTAATTTTATTTAAAATATTTTTTTATTATTTTACTAAGAATTATAGCAAATTGAATTATTAACATATTTTGTCAACTTTTATCGCTTTTCATTTAAAATCAATGCACTGCTTTGTGAAATTACAATTCATGTATATTACAATTCATATAATACATAAAAATTAATGGTAAAATTGCAATACACTTTGCGGTTCTACAATAAAATTCGTGAAAAAAAAAAATCAAAGTTTGTGAAATTTCCATGACTTCATTGTAATATTAATTACAATACATTTTTTTAATTTTCCTAAACATTGTAGCAAATAGAATTACAAGCATCTTTTGTAAACTTTAAACGATTGTCATTTAAAATCAACGTATTGTTTTGTAAAATTATAAATCAGGTATGATAAATAAAAATGTATGGTAAAATTACAATACGCTCTGTAATTCTACAATAGAATTTGTAAGAAAAAAATTGAGGTTTGTAAAATTTTAATGACTTCATTGTAATATTAGTTACAATACTTTTTTAGGTAGATTTTTTTAAAAATCTAACTATTGTATTTGTCCTCGTAGTCGATTTTTCAAGGAATTTCGTCATAAACTATCATAATTAGTTGAGTAAAGTTCAAAAATACCATTCGTTAAAAAATTTATATAAATATATATATATATATATATATATACATGGGATAGAACCGACTTTTGAGGACACGATTGCGGCTACAATTCTCATCCGATCTTAATGAAATTCTCTACACTTATTCTATGTGTAATTACCACGGTTAAGTTCGAAGATGGGCGAAATCGGTCAATTAGCTTAAAAGTTGTGCCTGTTTGAAATTTTAACGATTTTTCGAAAAAATCAAGTTTTAATCACTTTCAAGTCGATATAACTTGAAAACTAAAACTCATAGATAATTTCTGTGAAAAGTATTTCAAAGCTTGACTAATTAGCTTTAATTTATGACCTTAAACTTTACATTTTGATCATTTCTTCTAATAATTTGATAGCTTTAAAAATTTTAATGGAATCAAAAAATGTTGAAAATATGGTTTTCATTCCACATAACTTAAGCGTTTCCCATCATAATCCAATTTCATCAGTTTTATTTTATTGTGAACAAAATAACCTGTAAATTTCACAGCTATTTTATATTTTAAAAGTATTTCTTTTATCACTAATGATGTTTCAAATATACCTGTACGCTCTATGATTGACATTTTAACTGTTTTATGATACTTTCAAAGCATTAAAAATTTTTTTGATTATAGAAACGCGAATCTTTTATGGTATTAAGTTTTAATAACTTATGCATAACACATTGAAATCTATTTCCGTTAAATTTTTCTTGTCACTAATAAAATAATTTTTTGATTTGTTTGCACTGAAAGATAATATTTTGTTAATAGTAATACCGTTAGGTGATAGTAACCATCTTATAATTAAATAAACATTTTAGACTATGAATATAGCAATACTTTATTTGTGTAAAGTTTATATTGGTATATTATATATACAATGTTTTGTCAAATTAACTATCTGAAGTTTGCCGAGAAAGTAAGTCGTTATCCTTTTTTACCCTCACTCTTAGAAAACGAGCCTAATTTTATACTATGACTACACACTAACATGTATCACAAGATATTTATGTACGAAATTAACTTATTCGATCGATTAAGTAAGAAATCTACCTTCCATTTCGGCTGCCGAATGGCCTTTTTTTTAATTTTACTAGGGACTGTAGTGAATTAAATTAAAAGCATTTTTTGTAAATTTTGAACGATTTCTATTTTAAATCAACGTACTGTTTTGTAAAATTACAGCTCGTGTATAATAAATAAAAATTCATAGCAAAATTACAATACACTCTGTAATTCTACAGAAGAATTTGTAAAAAAATGATTAAGGTTTGTAAAATTTGAATGATTTCACTGCAATACAAATTACAATATTTATTCATAATTTTACTAAGAATTATTGTAAATTGAATCAAAAACATTCTTTGTAAGCTTTTATCGCTTGTTATTCAAAATCAATGTACTGTTTTGTAAAATTACAACTCGTGTACGATTTATACACAGAGATGGTAAAATCACAACTCATATTAGTAGTTTTCCTAATACATCATGCAAGATCACTCAAATTGTGTCATAATTTTGTATTGAGATATATTAGTTTGCATTTTTACCATACCATTGCTTTGTAAAACTATTGTAATTTTACAAAAATTGTTAACAGTGATACTTTAATAAGTATGATTTTATTTTGTACAGTTAAAATTGTTAATGTGATATTAATATAGCTCACGAATATTTTTACGCATTTAAAATGATTATTTTTATAAAAACATCCCGGGAAAAAATGATTTTGCCTACACGGAAAGAATTTTCGTATGAATATTGCCAAGTTATTTATTCTAAAAATGACTCTAAATCGAGTAATCTTGGACCATTACGACTTTTTACTTTCGAATTACGAAATTTTACTCTTTCAGTGAGCAAAAATCAATCAGGTTAATTTTTACTCACAATTAAGAGTAAAAATTACCCCTAGAGGCTGTCTTAATAAATTCTTGATAAAAAGTTGATGATTCAATTTATAAAATTTATATTGAATTACAATAAAAATTACAATGAATAGGCTGAAATTTTTATAAAAAATCTAAAAACCATCTAATTGCCTTATAATCTGACTTAAAATAAATATTTTGAAAAAGAATAAAAAAAAAAATTACTTGTATTGTGTTGAAAAAGAAAAAATTCAAATTTTTTTTTTAGTTTTAAAATAAATATTAAGTTATAGAGAGATACAGAGATCGTCTTTTTTTCCAAGCCTACGTTTGTGTGCGTAACATTTAAGTTGTCGCGAGAAAAATAAAATACATTTAATCGAAGCCGATATTAACCGAAGATTAACGGAAACTACTGAAATATTACTCTGCAGTTTAGAGTAAAAATTACTTCCATAGATAAGAAAATTTATTCGAGTTATAAGTTTTTCATCATAAAATTAATGGGTTTAAAAGAATGGTATATTGGGGAGTAAAAATTAATCGCATGGAGTGAAAATTAATAGATTAAGATGACATATCACAACAATCGATTAAATATAAGACTTTTAAAAAATTACTCAATAATAGAGTAAAACATAGTCTAGCAACGTTAATATTTAAACAAAAAATGTAAATTTTAAACAAATAATACCAATTTTTTGCAACGGCCCAGGATTACTCGACATTACAGAGTAATTTTTATCAAAAAATTCTTTCCGTGTAATTACATATAATCACTTATATATGATCAGATCCAAAAATTGGCCAGATCTGATTATATATAATTATATATGATTATTTATAATCATGCATGAACGAATATAGTAATTTTTAGAATCTCATTTAGAATATTTGTAAATTTTTAATTAAGTAATTTTATTAGGATTTATTGTTTTCATCAATATAAATGTCGGTTAAATTCAAATAAAAAAAAAAAATAAAGAAATCACTATCCGTTCACTACTATTTTAATACGAGGTCACCCGTTCAATTTATGTCTCACGTTGATGCTGCTTAACTTTGGTTATTGCTGGATTGTTGTTTGATCCTCTAGTCTGTTACACACTTATAATTAATAAACGTTTATTGCATTCCTTAACTCAAATAATCAAATCGATACATCCTACGTAAATAATGCACCTAATGATGAATTTGGTTTTGTACATAAATTACAATAGAATTTATCAGATACATGTAATCAAATCTATTTATCTATAAACTTATAAATATTCGTATATAAATCGATATCGATTTATACTTTTCAATTGCTGTCGAAACCTTTGAACATTTTTTAAGTATTTCCCTAGTAAAAATGAAAACGATGTGCTGGCCAGCGCCTCGCCAGTTTCGCTAGAGTAAAACAAGGCGCTAGCTAGCACAAAAACGAGACACTGGCTAGCGCCTGGCCAGTGTCGCTAGAGATTATCTAAATCCAAAATGGCGACTTTTAAAATGTCATTTAAATGACAAATGTCTCAATATTTTAGGTTATATATTTGAATATTCAAAATAATAATTATAACTATAAAGTTGAATAAATAACTTAATAATGATAAATTTATTAATGCTTAAGATTAATATAAATAAATTAAATCAGTCAACACTAATTACGTGATGAAATTACCCGGGAAAAAATCACCATGCATGATCATGTATGATCATGCAGGATTCATGCCTGACCGCACATGATTCATGCATAATTCATGCTTGATCCTGCATGACTCATTCATGGCCAGACATGACTCATTCGTGATCAAGCATGATCATGCATGACTCATTCTAGATCAAGCTTGCGCATGCATTAAGTTTGAAATAATTGTATCCAGAGATATGATCCATCAGGAAAGGTCATGCCTAAGCATGCTCTATTATACATGATCATGCATGGTTCATACTTGATCATGCATAACTCATTCATGGCCAGGCATGACTCATTCGTGATCAAGCATGATCATGCATGGCTCATTCTAAGTCAGACTTTCTCATTACTTACGTTAGGAATAATTGTTTCCAGAGATATGATCTATCAGAAAAGGTCATGATTGAGCCTACTCTGTTATGCATGACCATACATGGTTCATACTTAATCATATATAACTCATTCGTGATCAAGCATGATCATGCATGACTCATTCGAGATCAGGCTTGCTCATGCATTAAGTTAGAAATAATCGTATCCAGATATGTAATCCCTCGAGAAAGGTCATGGTTGAGCATGCTCTGTTATCCATGATCATGCATGGCGCAGACATGATCGTACAAGGCTATGCATGGTCAACCTTAACCTTTCACGGTTATATGCAAATAGTGAAAAATATTTATGAATATTCAGGCTTGATCATACACGACTAAGCGTACTCGTTCATATTCATAGATGAAAGTTAGCCGTTAATAGAAACTGTTAGATTAATTATAATTATTTTTTCCTTTTTATGTTATTATTTATTTAAATTAGATTAATTGCCTGGGAAAAAATCAGCATGCATGATCAAGCATGATCATGCATGATTCAGGCAAGGGTAAGCATGTTCAAACATGGATCATGCATGAATCATGCACGGTCAAGCATTACAAATAATTTAATCAAAATCTATGATTAAAATCTCCGATTGAACTGATTGAATTCGATTAAAATCCGGTCGAGCTTCAATCGGATTTGATTGAGGTTTTTAATTAAGGATAATCATATATTTTTTTTGAAAAACTTCAAATAATTAAACATTTATTTTTATTTTGACGATAGTAGTTAAAATTATCATTTTTTGAATCGATAATTAAAATATATTTAATTTATAATTTTTTGTTCAATTGATAACGAAAACCAATCTTTTTTTTCCGAAAAATAATTTTACTGAATTTAATTAAAAATTGTTTTTTTGAATTAATTAAAGAATTGAAATAATAAATTCTTGCCAAATTGATAATGACACTCAATATAATTGCTTTTTTTTTTTAATTAATAATTAAGATTAATGTAATTGTTAAATTTGCTTGTAATTGATAACTACAATTCTTTTCATTCATTATTCAAAAAAGATTTAATAACCAAATCAAGATCGAGTTCAAATAATATTTTATTTTTTACAACCCTAAGGTTTCAAAAGATGTTAAAAATCGTCGTAAACTGAATAAGGTAGTTCAGCCTAGTGGACAGCGGACGTGCTTCCTAACATGACGGTCGTGGGTTCGAGACCCGTCGCGGGTAAAATTTCAAAAGTACTTTTCAACCAGAAAACATTAACTACACAATAATACTCACAAAATAAGTTAATTTCAAATTGACTTATCATTATTTATATATATTTTTTTTTTAATAATTTGAGGGATTGTGCTTGCTCAGGCCTGATCATACCTGAATATTAGCCAGCCATGAGCATGCGTGATCATGCATGAAAAAGGCCAATATTCAGACATGATCATGCATGAGATTAACGCATGATCATGCATGATCAGGCCTGATGATTTTTTCCCGGGTAACATAAATTTATATAATAAAAATACTATTTAATAAATTATAAATTCAAACTGCAAAGTGAAAATTCAATAATCTATTTTTTAGTATACAATTTATAATTTTTCACAAACGCACTGAAATACTTAAGACAAATCAAATAATTAAAAATTTTAATGAACATTCTTATTTTTACATATAGCTACTACTAATTTTTATGACTTAGTCAATCATTTTTATAATATTTAATTCAATAAATTATTTTGCATTCTAAAATTTCTAATTTTTAACGAAAGTACTAAAATACTTTGCAAAAATTAAATGTTTTTTAAATTTTTAAATTAAATTAAACTTCATCAGCATCCGGCATTTTTTCCACTTTAAAAGACATATCACATTTATTTTAAAATATTGTTGCTGATATAGGTAACTCTGGGAGTACTCCAGACTAAAATTTTTAATAACTCAGTTAAGTCACAATCCGCAATATTTGTTTTAATTGCCCACAATCGGAGTCCTACAATAGTGTCAAGTCTTTTCTCCATTTTCAAATATTAATTTTCAAACTATGTTAGTTATTAAACTACTATATTATAATAATAATAAATTATAAATAAACTCATTTATGTGAAATTTATTTAATTATGTAGTTCTTATTATATTTTATTAAACTGCTTAGAAATGTTTAATAATGAACTAGAGGTTAATCAGTGTTTTTTGTAAAGATAAATATACATTAACGTAACCAATACATAGGCGTATGTTATGCCAATTTCTTAATTATAGGTGGTGCACAATCTCTAGAACTGTCTTGATTTCGCTAGCTAGCGCCTAGTTTAAAACGAGGCAGCCCTCGTTTATTTTTACTAGAATGGGGATTTAAGTTTGATTGATAGTTGTTAAAATAAAAATTTAATAACATTGATATTAAAAAATTATCATATTATGTAATTAGATAGTCTATATATAATTAGATCTGATCAGACCTGAATTATATCTGCCTATGTATGATCATATATAGGCAGATATAATTCAGGTCTGATCAGATCTAATTATATATAGACCTATATATAGCTTTATACATAGTTCGAGACATAATGTATTAGTCAGACATGATCAGATCAAATTATATATAACGTCATGCATAATTATATATGGAGGTAGATATGATTATATATAATCATACATAAATTCATGAATAATTATATATAATCATACATGATTATATATAATTAGGCGAAAATCATTCTTTCCCGGGATAATAATAAATATAATGATGTCACAATGCAATTATAAAAGCTTGATTGAGTTTCAAAGTTAATTATTGTATTTATTAGTCTAAATATCTGTCACTACAACAAATCGGTCATTCATTGGGTAGTTTACCCTAATGTTATTTCTGTTAAAGATTTGTAATTTTTTGAAAATATTTTATGTAATATTCATTTATAACGAATTTTTTATTAGACAGAACCGTTGGGTCCAACACGACCTAGTTCAGCCGTATTTAGCTATCCGACTCTCAGTTGTCATGGTACTCTTCCTCCAGTTCCTCTACCAAGATTACAAGCTCCACCAAGACCTAGACAACGATACCAACCTGAACCTGATAGTTCAGATTCTGAACCACAAGATAAAGATAGAGCTGATTTGATTCCGAGTAATGGTTTTCATGTACCAAGACCAAAATCTAGATCATCTTTGGCAGTAAGATTTTCATATGAAAATAATAATAAATTTATTAATAATAATAATAACTTATACTTCAGTTGTTTCTAACTTGAAATAAAAATTTATTTACAGAATCAAAGTGGTATTTACTATGATGTCGAATATGATCAAGGTGATGCTCACCATTTATCAAAAAACAATATACCAATGTCTACATACAGTATGGCAAGACCGTATTATAGAACGTAAATAAATAAATTCATATTTTAATTGTGAATGACAGTTGTTGTATCTACTACTGATACAATTTTATTCTAGCTCAATATTTTTTCAAATGAAATAAAATTAAAACTAATAATAATATATAGAATGAAGTATATTATGAATTAAATTCAACGTGTATGTTTTAACTATAACTAAATATTTTAATTGAAAGCATATTATTTAAATTTAGTCATAGATAAATATTTTAGTTATAAAAGAATAATTTTAAGATTGATAAAAGGTGATGGCTTTTCTTTTAAAAAGACTTTTTTTTTTTTACCAAGTCTGTGTACGAAAAGAAAAAATTTTGAAAATAAACATTCAATATTCACATACTATTTTTTTTCAGTTAAGTTTTATCAAAATTTAGAAAAATAACTCAAAAATGTTGGTATATATTTGTATGTAAATTTAAGTTTATTGACTTTAATATTAATAAATTAGTTTTTAGTTACACACATACGTACAAACATTTAGATGTTTGTAGAATTGTTAATGATGAGCGAGGTATTTGAATAATTAGTTTTTATATATGCCAAAACACAAGCCGTATGATAACAATTTATTTATACAATACAATAGTTGCAAAAAGTATTGATAACATGAGTTGATGTAATGCTGTAAAATAAATTAATTAATTAATTTTAGTACTGTCTCAAATAGTTTTTGAATACTCAAAT
This sequence comes from Microplitis deprimator, assembly GCA_964016945.1. NCBI lineage: Eukaryota > Metazoa > Arthropoda > Insecta > Hymenoptera > Braconidae > Microplitis > Microplitis deprimator. The sequence continues at coordinate 9,121,156 of OZ024714.1, read as the reverse complement.
TCGTTATATAGCGTATTTCCGTACTTTTAACGGTATAAATAATTCTTTCAATAATATTCGCATACCGTCACAGCAAAATCATAAAGGATATAACCGGATTAATATGGGAATTCTGCCCCCATGGCTTTTTTTGCTCATACTTAGGGGGTCGATTTGGTGTCGAATGAAAAGAATTCACCTCAATTTTTGGCTCTTTAACTCAAACGGTATTCAAGAATTTCAAAAAAACCTGTTTTTTCGAAATTATTTTTATTTTCATAGTAAAATTCGGAATTAATCAATGATGATTTTTTTCCTAATTCTTACGAGTCCAAAACATGAAAAAATCATATTATCATGATTCTCAAACGGAAAGCCGATTTTAAACGGAGAAAATAAAATTATAATCTTTTTTTTTTAGCCTTTTTGAAATATGTCACTCACCAAAATTCCTCAGAAAATGTCTTTTATACTCCTCTATACTCAGGAATTTTTTTGAATTTTTTGAACTAGTGGAACAATTCAAAAAAAATTAAAAACTCATTTTTTTCTTAAAATCTTGCGTTTTAACAAACTTATATTTTTTTCAGTACAAATAACACGACTATAAATTACTTTGGGATTGCCCAGTGTATGTATCTGGACCTCATTGGGTCCCAATGGGGCATTCCCAATAGGGAAATCCTTATGAGGGCCCAAACAGAACCTAATCGGGAAATCCCAAACAAAAATAAAATAATTTATGGTCAATATTTCCTAACTGGGTCCTAAGTGGGAAAACCTGACGTTAAAATAAAAAAAAAAATTTTACTTTTTTTAGGGGGTATCCCATTTTGGCCGCAAAAAATAAATTTTTTTTTTTTTTACGGTAACTTTTTTATTTTTCTGTACACTCCAAATATCATTTTTCGTTTCTTCATCTTTTATTCTTTGGTATCATAATAAATATTTGGAAAGCATCAAAGACTTTGAAACGGAAGGATGCAAGTTCGAGCTCATTAGTTAACGGGATTTTTTTATCAATATAAACCATGTACACTTCTTCTAAGTAATGTTCCTAGTACATTAGATTACATTTTGGATTTAATTAAAATTATCTTATTTTTTTTCGCATTTTAATATTTTTTTTTAACAGGGATTCCCTAGTGGGATCTCTTGGGGATTTCCCTATTGGGGCTCAGCTGGCACTGTTCAATAATGTCCCAATAGGTCTTTGCGTGACATCCTTATTTGGGGTCCCTATAGGGCAACCCAATAAGGGCCCAATAGGTCTCAACTAAAAATTTCTTGTCGGAAAATATGTAGAAAATTATTTTTCTACTAAAAATTCACAATTACATTACTTATTAAATATTTTTAATCATTTTACTAAACAACGATCACGTAAAAACTATTTTTTTCTGAAATGTTTTAAAACCTTTAAGTGTCTTTTGAATCATTAATAACCCTTCTAATTACTTTAGGCTACTGATTCTTTATGTTTATCTTCTGCAAAGATATATTTTTGGTAAACAAAAATTTGATACGTATTTATGTGTACTAAAAAAAACATATAGTTTGTTAAAACGCAAGATTTTAAGAAAAAAATGAGTTTTTAATTTTTTCTGAATTGTTCCACTAGTTCAAAAAATTCAAAAAAATTCCTGAGTATAGAGGAGTATAAAAGACATTTTCTGAGGAATTTTGGTGAGTGACATATTTCAAAAAGGCTAAAAAATTAAGATTATCATTTTTTTTTCTCCGTTAAAAATCGGCTTTCCGTTTGAGAATCATGATAATATGATTTTTTCATGTTTCGGACTCGTAAGAATTAGGAAAAAAATCATCATTGATTAATTCCAAATTTTACTATGAAAATGAAAATAATTTCGAAAAAACAGGTTTTTTGAAATTTTCGAATACCGTTTGAGTTAAAGAGCTAAAAATTGAGGTGAATAATTTTCATTCGACACCAAATCGACCCCCTAAGTATGAGTCAAAAAAGCTGTGGGGGCAGAATTCCCATATTAAACCGGCTTTGCACTTTAAAATTGATTCGTTTTAGGGGGGGGGGGGGGCTAAGGTCAATTCGTACAAAAAAAGTCATCTTTTTGAGAATTTTTTGTCATGACACAGTTAAAATCGATCTATTCGAACCAGTGGCACATTAAAGTATGGTGTTCGAAGAATATTTTGTGAAATTTTCACGAAGAAATATTGGAAATTCGGCAATGGCAGCAATTATTCGCACATGTCTCGGAATAAAGTAAAGTTGCGGTGGCCATCATAACTTGGTGCTGGATCATCTGAAATCGCAGGTTCAAAGTTTTTTCATTAGATAATAGTTTTCCCCAGGTAACGCTGGGAGGGTTTTTCAAAATTTGAATTTTTCACTTTTTCGGAACACTTAAGGCGAAAAACACGATTTTTTAGCGAAAAAACTGACTTATTTTGTTATTAAAAAATACGAATTATTAATAAATTTTAAAAAACTTCTCTAGCGTTACCTCGTAAATTATGTACAGAAATAGTGCTCAAAATTTCAAAAGGATCGGTGCAGTAGTTTTTAAGTTATGATGTCCACCGGACTTTGAAAACGTTACACGGAGAGAAAAGAATAGCTCTGATTCCTATGCTAGAATGGTAATCATTACTATGCTACATAGAGACGATGATTTTTGTGAAAATCCTGAATGAATTTATTGAAAAAAATCTTTAGAATTGTGGCAAAAATATGAGTGATAGCTCATTCGATGCGGAATCCAATTTTAAGCAAGATGTGTTTTTTATTTTTTTTATTTATCAAAATTTCAATTTTTTATTAACAAAAAACATAAACTAAATACAGAATCTTAGCTTTTGGTTAATAACTCAATAACTATAAGCGATATCAAAAATCTAAAAAAAGATCCTTAAAGAGGAGGAAATTTCTGAAAAAAAGTCTCGACTCCCTGAACTCTAACTCCATATATAATAATTTTTATTTAATGTTGAAAGTGAGGTTCCGCGCGGCTGCTGTCACATGGCGTTTCGAGGTTAGAGTAAGACAGCAGCCGCGCGGAACCTCACTTTCAACATTAAATAAAAATTATTATATATGGAGTTAGAGTTCAGGGAGTCGAGACTTTTTTTCAGAAATTTCCTCCTCTTTAAGGATCTTTTTTTAGATTTTTGATATCGCTTATAGTTATTGAGTTATTAACCAAAAGCTAAGATTCTGTATTTAGTTTATGTTTTTTGTTAATAAAAAATTGAAATTTTGATAAATAAAAAAAAATAAAAAACACATCTTGCTTAAAATTGGATTCCACATCGAATGAGCTATCACTCATATTTTTGCCACAATTCTAAAGATTTTTCTCAGCAAATTCATTCAGGATTTTCACAAAAATCATCGTTTCTATGTAGCATATTAATGGTTACCATTCTAGCATAGGAATCAGAGCTATTCTTTTCTCTCCGTGTAGTTTTCAGGAGAACGCTTTAAAGTTTTGAACACTAAAAAATCTGGTATAAATCGTTCATAAGCGAATTTTATCGGCTCACCTCACACTGACGAAAATTTGCAGTACAGGTATAAACACGTTTGCATTTACGTTGAAATTTCTATAAGTAAAACTGGGAGGTTACATTAGGTATTGTATAGCGAGCGAAACATCTGCTAATTAACAAGCAGTCGGATCGGGTACCCAGGAAAAAATGATCAGATCTGATCAGATATGAACAGGCATGAGTCTTCAGGTCTGATCAGATATGAAAAATGACCGGGTCTGATCAGACCTGGCCAGACATGTTCAGGTCTGATCAGGTATGTTCATGTCTGTTCATGCCCATCCGGGAAAAAAATTATAGATAAAAAATAGCCCTAAATAATTATATATAATAATGTATAATTATATACAACTATATATAATTATTTCTATAAAAAAATAAACAAAAAAAAAAAATTCGGGCGTGTGCAGGATTTGAACCGTGGACCTCGCGCTCGAAAGTTTTACCCGCTACCCGTTGACCTAAGAGATTGACTTGAAAAGTAAGTTTCGTATGAACTTGAAGTAATAAAAATCTTATACGTAATAGATTCTTGGTCAACAAAATTTTATATCTTATACATGATAGATTTTTAGTCAACAAAATTTTATATCTAATTTATTAATTATTTATTTATAGTTATATGAAATTATATATGTTCCAATTAATTATAACTACGTTAGCTAGATATAATTATAACTAAGTTAGTTATATTTAATTATAAATAAGATTTTAAACTTAATCCCATAAATCAGGCTAGATCAGAAATGATCAAGTAGAACAGGTATGATCAGGCATGAGCGTATTTAACGCTTCTGACATGAACAGCTATGAACAGACATGAACAGGTATGATCAGGCCTAAGCGTATTTAATGCTTCAGACATAAACACGCATGAACAGGCATGGTCAGGCCTGATCATTTTTTCCCGGGTAGGTATAAAAACCGGCAGGTATAAAAATATTGACAACTTCGTCGATTTTGCTCCACTCGACTTGAAATTTGGACACAATATTCTTGAGATATCATGCATTCAGTTTTAAGAATAAAAAAAAAACAAAAAAAAAAATCGTTCTGTCGGTTGACCCTGCGGGCCAGCCCCAAAACTTCCTGCCCATTTCAAGCTCCTTGAGCTCGAAAAATTGTTGTAGATACATTTTCGAGCTCTTCGAGCTAGAAAATACTTTTTTATGCCTTTGTTTTCGAAAAAAAAACGTTTTTTACCATTTTTTCTCAAACGATATCTCTCGAAGGAATAAACCGATTGAGACGGTTAAGGTGGCAATCGGCGCGTTTTATTGAGTTCTACAACTGATCAGATTTTGAAATTGATTTATCGAGTCGTTTTTGAGAAATTTCCAAAATACTAAAAAAAATTTTTTTTCTCTTGAAAGAATTTACCGATTTCGATGTTTTATGTGGCATTCGACGCGGCTTATGAAGCTTTAGAGTCCAGTTGATTTTGGAATCAATCCATCGAGCACTTTACAAGTTATCCAAAAAAAACATTTTCGAAAAAAGTTTATTTTTGGAATATCTTTGAACGAGCCCTACTGATCAAGCTCAATTTTTTTCAGCTTCAAGATATTGACAAGCCGCGTCGAATGACACCTTGACGATCAAAATCGGTTCATCCGTTCAAAAGTTATGGATATTTACATACGTACGTGCGTACATACACTCGGACATCATCGTGAAATTAGTCAGGATAGCTTCCTAGAACCTCAAAACGTCAAGATCTCTTAGAAATTCGATTTTCAAAAATCGGACTGAAACCAATAACTTCCCGAATTTGTGAAAATTTGCAATTTTCTTAGCAGGAAGTTAAAAAATTTTAATACCTTACCCCCCCCCCCCCCTAAATCAAATAGTAATTTAACGATTTTACGAGATATTTGGATACAGTCAGTACTCCGATTGATTATAATCACGCTTGTTGTAGTTATTAAAGAACGATCGGCTATACTTCCGTTTAGGTCACCCCACCGATTTCGCTCAAAATTTCAGGGAATCTTCTTTATGTCATTAGTCTAGTCAAAAAGTGAGTTTTCTGCGAAAAATCGTTAGACCACTTTTAAAAATATGGCGATTGGTGCATTGGTGTTACGTTTTCGCTGCACGATGTTGATGTTCAGCTCAGCTGGATTTGTAGTCTTTCTAGGTATTGGATTCTCGACAGCAAATCACCTCACGGTGACCCGAAATAACTGGTGTTGTATTTTAAATATAACAATAACTTTATTCACAAATGATAGTTGTAGAATTGAGAAGTTGAAAGTATACACTTATGATACAAATTGAATATGTTCTGTATTCAAACGTACAGAAGGTATGACTATGGACTTGATAGTTTTGTAAGTTTGATGTCAAAATCTGGCGTGAACTGAGTCTAGTCTAAGAGTGGAATTCAAAACGAGAAGTCGCCCAGCTGCTCTCCAAGCAAGGGTTTTTATAAGGTATTCTAATCACCAAAAATAGTGGGATGAGAATTATTAAGCGGGGTTAAATTGTTGATCAGAGTTCACACTCATTGGTCGTTGAACTCGTCATTGCTTATCAGCGCGAGGCGATTGGGCATAAGACCCATGCGTCGAGCGCGAGAAGGGATTTAATCCTCGGCTGATCTAATTTCTGAGAAAAGTTATTTATTTGAAAGTCAAAGTCCATTTTCATATCATCTACGTTTGTTACAAATTATTACTAATAGTTTATACAGCTGTGTTTTTAAAATGATTAAATTATCTTCAGTTGACTATAATTTTTAAGATTAAAATGAAAAATGTTCTCATACGTGGGATTCAGTACATCCGGTGATTAGTTTATTATTTGATTATTGATTTGAAAAATATACGCATGTTAGAGATATTCTTATGATATACAATTCAAATGATAGAATAATTTTTATGGTATATAATATACTCTTACGTTATTATAATTATCTACTTGAGGTACTCTAATTGTTGGTAATTAGGGTGCCTTATTTTGTAAATAGACTATAGGTCGGTAAAATAATCTAGTGAGCTGAGAACGGGCCCTGCTTGACAGCCAGGATATAACATTGGATTCAGAATTTAATTCTGAGAAATGGGTATTTTATAATTTATCCGCCATTTAAAATTTCATTTGTTATAAACATAAAACGAAGAGACAGAAAGGGAGTCTCCTAAAAGAGGAGAAAATATTAGTAAAATAAATCTCGACTCCCTGAGTTGTAGCTCCATTATTTATAATATTAATTTAATGTTGAAAGTTGGGCTCCACGCGCCCGTTTCAGCGCCTATAGGCGTCGCCGCCAAGCAAAGTATGCGACACAAAATAATTTTTTTTAAACATTCAATATTAATTCAAAAATCTGAATAAATTATAGTGTCATCTAGACACTTGAAGGAATATAGCCCCGCAAAAAAAAAAATTTTTTAGCTTGATTCTTGTTTAAGTTATTTAATTGTTATTTGACAAATTTTTCGGAGACTTGAGTTTTGATAAAATCTCTTACAAAAGTTTAAAAAATGTGTCTATAAATTTTTTTTTCTTTTGTGAGCTCTTGTTATATAAATAATGAACAAGATTCCTTTGTAAAAGTTTATAATAATAGTTTATCTATCGAGTGCGATCGTGTTTAAGACGTGAGGTGTGAAGATTGGTGCCCCAGCCGACGGCGAACGTCTTAGACTCAATTGTACTAGATAAATACATTAGTTTTTGTGACAGATATTTGAAATGTACTACATTTAGTGCCTATAATTGACAGGTTATAAATTCGCGTTTATTCATTTGGTAAGATTGTTTTGAGTATTCGTTGAAAATGAGAGAGAAGTCGGTAAGTGTACAAATTAATATGATGATAAATTTTGTCACAAGATGACTCGTTGAGTTACTTCAATATTTTTTGGTCGTTTGCTATCGCACATGTAACCAAAAAATATTTTTTGATCCGTTGATGACGTCACTATTAGAACGATTAGGTATCTTTTCTACCAGCTGTATCTTATCTAATATTTTTAGCTGCCGGTTATAGGCGCTAAATTTCGTATATTTAAAGTGTCTGTCACAAAAAAGTTTTTTCATTTGTTTATAATGATTTTTTAAAGTTATCAAAAATTGAAGCATCCGGCTTATGTTAAGAAAAAAATTTTTTTTCTTAAATCTTCAATTTTGGTTGTTTTTGTATTAATATATCGCGTTTAGTAGCTTGGCTAAAAAATTTTTAACATTAATTGTTTAAAAATTTGTTATAAACAAATAGAAAAATTAAATATTTTTGAAAAATTTTTTTTTGTCATTTTATTGTCTTAGTAAAATAATGATTCTAAAAAAAAAATTTTTTAATTGTTTTTTTCATTCATCCACCATTTAAATTATTTATTAATGTTACGTTTTGGGAATTACCCTAAATTAATTAAAAATAAAAATAATTTTTAATTATTAAATTTAATCCAGGTTTGGCCTCGTTAGAGTGTCTATAGACCCCTGGTGGGCCGAGGTCGTCGATTATTTTATTAATTATTAATTTCAATTGTGTTTCGCGATATATTTTCGACCCGGTCTCCATATTATTTATTATAGCAGCAGGTGAATGGATGGAAAATCGGCAGGAAACTTGAGGGAAACCCGAACTGCTGTTGAGCGCTTAGGGTTATAAAACAGGGTGGAACTGCTAGTAAGCGCTCGCCCCTGGGTATTAATAGGGCTATGGATAGGTCATAGTGTAGGTGAAAATATTGGGGTGCCAATTGGCACCCTGCAATAAGGTTGAATTAATTTAGAATTAATTATGGAGTTTATTAACTATATAGAGAGCAGAGGTTCGAGCTTTATGAGCTCTTTCGAAGCACTGACTGTATAGTCTTTATAAAAAATATAATAGAGCCAACAGAGTTGACAAAATGTTGACGCTGCATCTCAGGTTTCCTGTGAGAGAATCGTCGTGGCCCGGGTCTCATGCATCGTCATCTGTTTTTGTCTCATCGTTTTATGTTTATAACAAAAGAAATTTTTAATGGCAGATAAATTATAAAATACCCATTTCTCAGAATTAAATTCTGAATCCAATGCACCAATCGCCATATTTTTAAAAGTGGTCTAACGATTTTTCGCAGAAAACTCACTTCTTGACTAGACTATCAGGTTTAATAACGACTAAGTTCAAATGATTGAAAACTGTCAAAATCACATGTGAAAAGATCTAACCCTGCTACCCAGTGCATATAGGAGACGTTAGTGCGCAAATTATTTGACAACACATGCCGGTTGCGTGTGTACATGTGCGTGAGATCGGGATGTGTCTGTGTGAGAGAAAATACAATTTTGACAAATAATATCTCAAAAATAAATTAACCGATTGAGAGACGTAGCATAAAGTTCAGAAGGTCCATTGAGACTTGGATCTCATTAGATTTTATTGTCGATCAGTCGTGTGGTTTCAAGGTTATTGAAATATGAGAATAAAAAAAAAAAATTTTTATACGTTTTGGAAAATAATTTTCAGATGTTCTAACCGTTCGATTTGTTGAATTTGATCTATGTTACTATAGACATATATATAAATATAATCATATATTCCAGAGATCGATAACAAGAAAAAAAGTAGAAAAGAATTCAAGACAAAACATAACACGAAATTCAAAACTTAGGATAAGATAAAAGATAAGACGAAAATTAAGACAGAATATTAGAGAATAGGTAAGACAAAATTCGCGACTACGAGTAAGATAAAAAATTAGACAAGAATAAAGACGAAAAGTAAGACGAAATTCGAGACTACAAACAAGACAAAAGTTAAGACGCATAGTAAGACTAAAAATTCGGGACTAAAAATAAGAAAATAAGTAAGCCAAAATCCAAGACTAAAGATAAGATAAAAAATAAGACAAAAGTTAAGACATAAAGTAAAACAAAATTTCGGATTTTTTCAAAAATTTTTCTGTTCATTTTATTTTTTGCGTTAGTGTATATTGAATATGTATGAAAAAAAAATTTTCAATAGCTATCTCTTGGCCAATTCTTGTGCATATTTTAAATGTAATTTAAATATATTAAAAACATATCTTAGAATACATTAGAAATACATGTTTGAAAATATGAACAATATATTTTAAATATCTAAAAAATATAGATATGAAAATATATTGTTAATTTAACCAACAACACAAGAAAAATAATACAACACAATTATCTATTTTTTATGTACTTGAAATATATTTTTTAAATATTTTCATACATCCATTTTTTATATATTTTAAGACATAGGGAAAGGGGAGGCAAAACGAAGTACCCCAAAATTTTATGAAAAAAAATTTAATTTTTTAAATGTTTTCTGAACATTCCAAAATATAATTTTTGTAAATATTATTGAGCATTATTTAAAAAATTTTTTGTTAAACATTTTCGGGATTTACTCTGAATTTTTACTCTGGAATCACCCTGAAGAGGCACGTAATACACTTCGGTTCGCTCTGGTTAAACTGTGGTTCCACTCTAAAGAACACTTTCGATTCGTTCGAAAACTTTCTGGTTTTACTTTGGAAAGATTCTCGTTTCATTCTGGACTTACATTGGATTTGCTCAGAATTTGCTTTGGATTCACTCTGAATTTATGCTCTTGAATTACTCTGAATAAACTCTGGGAATACTTTGGATATGCTCTGGTTTCATTCTGATTTCAGTCTGGTATCGCACTTGAAAAAGGGCACAAAACCGCTTTGGAATCAGTATGGTTCCATTCTGACTTTGGTTCCAGAATATATTTAATACCGCTAGGGTAACCAAGACCTCCAACCAGTTCCTTCCAAGTCCACCAATCCATTCCAAGTCCTTCTAAATATACCGGGTCCAATCCACAATTATAATTATATAAACAAAATTAATTTAAATGAAAATTAATTAAATTAATTAATTAAGAAATAAGCTTCCACGAGACGTGGGCTTATATGGTTTTGGCCCATTATAACTTTACAAGATGGCTAACAGCACGTGTAGTAGTAATAGATGGTAGTGGTACTTGTAGTGGAAACCAAGATGATAGTGGTAGTAGTAGTAAAGCACGTCCGTCTACGGCGGTCGCTGCGAGGCAAGAGACCGACAGCTCGTTTCTGGCCCTCGTACCTCTCTACTCAGGTTGGCCAACCCCTAAAACCATATGTCGAGAGACTCGACCGTAGTGACGCCAGCGCATCAGTGACTGTATTTTCTTCAATATTGACTGTTGTTGAAGAAGGAGGCCGGTTTTTTTGGTGTGAGTCGAAATTCAAATTAAAATGCCATGTAGAAGCATTCCACCCCGTTACACACTAGTGTGAAATTTTGAAAAAATCAATTTTTTTGCACATTTCGATAGTCTATACCTCCAAAAATAACATACTAAAATTTAAAGTGCATATCTCGAATAGTTATTTTGAGTTACAGCCATCTGAAGAGCAGCCGCTTATCGGTTCTCGAAAATACATTTTTCAAAATAGCTGCAGTTATAACTCGAAGACAAATTATCCAATCAATTTGATTCAAATTGCAGCTTCTTTTATATATGTTTTTACGTCTCATGAACCTCCAGTTTTCCGATTGAATTAAAAATGTAACTTTAGCAGGCCAAAAATCATCAAATTTTCGCGCAAAATTTGAATTTTTTTTTAAAAACCTTCATATTGTTAAATTCCAATTTTTTCTTAGCCCGAGAGTCATGGTACGGGAAATACCTTCTAGTTTCATAAATTTTTTGTTTTTTTTGATTTCATGCACTGTGAAGGTCGCTGCACCAAAATTTTTGTCTTGTATTCTTTATATATCTACAAATATATCCTTAAAACATTAAAACATACCGTGCAGTAGTTTTCTTTAAAAAAATTTTCAAAAATCATCTTTTTTTCAGGCGGTCACACTAGTGTTCCCCCTTAAAACGCCGACATCTGATGAAATTTCGATTTTCGAAAATCGGGGTGAAAACAATAACTTCTCGAATTTTTCAAAAATCGTCAATTTTCTTAAGCGGAAATTTAAAAAATTGCCAATGATAGATTTCAGTTATTGTAAATAAAAGTTAATTGAAAAACGACATGTGATTAAATGATTAAAACATCCAAATTTAAAAGTAATTATAGTTTATTATCTAAAAAGTAAAGTTATTATTTTACTTTTCATAATGTGTACAATAATTATTATACAAAAAATTATACTACATTTATAAGTAAAAACTTATAATAAATATAAATTGTATGTTATTTATCACTCACAACTTTAGCGTTAAGCCAAGACGGCTCTATTACAGACAGATTACGAATATAACATTTTCCCGTTGCTACAACTTCTGTGAATAAAACTAGAGGGGGTTTTGATGTATATAGACTTGATGAAGGATGTATTGTAACTGGTTGTCTCGTAGCTAGCTGAAAATAATTAAAAAAAAATTTTAAGTTAATATTTAAATAAATATTTATATAAAGACAACGATATTAATTATTAATTAGATAATTACAGTGACGTAAGTATTATCTCTTTGTAATTCCGCTAAATTTTGATTAAGACCATCTAAGAGAGCTTTTCTTAAAAGTTCAGTATTAGATCCACAACTTGACTTTTCTAAATTTGCTCTTTCTGTCAATCGAGATAATTGTGCTCTTATTTTAGTAGCATATTCTAAATTTCGATGATGGAAGTAATTATCTTGACACCAAACTTTTTTTTTTACTTCATTGGTGTAATTTTTAAAAACATTAAACATTGTTACATGATCACCCTCAAGAGAAGCAAACCTGGAATTTTTTTTATTTATTTATAAGTAATTTTATCAATCAAAAGTTTTTGTAAGGTAGTTGTCCTGTTAAGATATTGTCAAAAAGTTATGAACCATATGCGCGGTAAGAGTAGGTTAGCTGGTAGTAAAAATGATACATTGTTTTTATCTAATACTGCATCCGTGAGAAGTTTATCTACACACTACTTATATATACATATACACAAATACTGTTAAACATTTTCTTAAGTTATAATTTGACAACATCGCATATGCTTAACCAGTTGATGTATAGTTTACTGAGTATCTTTTTAAATTTACCACTCAAATAGTACTAATAGTACTCGCGTATTGCATTGTGAGATTGTTTCTGTCCAATTCACCGACATATATATATATATATATATATATATATATATATATATTGGCGATGATACCTTAGGTTTAGATTGCAATAATCACTGCCTAAGTCGCCAACTACCAAAGAGTGAAACGTTGTGAGAGATGATGAGAAAAGGAGAGATGGAAAAATGTATTTGTGGGGTAAGAGGCGTTTCGTCTAAGTATACGATAGCTGAGACTCCTCAGTTAGGTGTGTCTATCGTATACCCCACCTAAGACGCCGTGTTGGAAGTTACATGTTGGAAATGTTATATATTGAAACAGGCATAGGGACGAGGTATTGCGAGAGGTGCGAGTTGTGAATGCCATCTCGCGGAGTGAAGACGGCGCAAAAAAACCGACTTTTTTTTTTTTTTTCGATCTCGCATGAAAATTTGTTTGTTTACGACGTTTTAAGAAGCCTTTCCAAAAATCAGCTCGATAAAAAATTTTTAAGAGGTCGCTCACGAATTTTGAAAATATCAAAAATTATTGAAATTCGGATTTTTGATTTCAAAATTTTTTTTTTCTCGTGGCAGCAATAGTTTATATTTGTAAAATCATGACTACGCTGAAAATTTAAACCCAAAATTCAAATATTTAAACGGCGCTCAAGAATTTTGAATATTAACTGATAATATGTAACTAATAGTTTGAATTAGTTTTTGTATTTTTTTATAACTCAATTATTGTCATTTTAGTAAAATATAACTTTTGCAGAACCAAAAATATACAGGACAGTCTTTAACAATAAGATTTGGTAAGTTTTGAATAAGCGAAAAAATCTACAAATTGAATTAAAAAATAAATAAGTATGTAAAAAACTTATTATTTCTATTTCTCGGGTTATATTTTCATTCATTGTCATGTAAATTGATGGTAAAAAAATCGAGAAGCTTTATTATTAATATTCAAGGGTCGCTCGAAAACGTCCAAAAGACAGCACTCGGAAACATTCAAAATTCTTGAGCGAGGTTTAAATATTCGAATTTTGGGTTTAAATTTTCAGCGTAGTCATGATTTTACAAATATAAACTATTGCTGCCACGAGAAAAAAAAAATTTTGAAATCAAAAATCCGAATTTCAATAATTTTTGATATTTTCAAAATTCGTGAGCGACCTCTTAAAAATTTTTTATCGAGCTGATTTTTGGAGAGGCTTCTTAAAACATCGTAAACCAACCAATTTTTATGCGAGATCGAAAAAAAAAAAAATAGTCGGTTTTTTTGCGCCACCCTAATATATATATATATATATATATATATATATATATATATATATATATATATATATATATATATATGTGTGTGTATATATGTATACGTATATACTTTCATTTATTGTTGAACTTTGTGTTGCTATATCTCAACAATGAGATGGTGAATACTTTTTTTTTTTTTAATTCAGGACAAACCCTATCAAAAAGATCCATATAGGACACCATGGGTACCTGGGTTCTCATATATGAACTTCACATAGGAAACTGGGTACCTGGATTCCTATGTGGGAAATTCACATAGGAAACTATGTGTGCCTGGATTCCCATATAGGAACTTGGATATATGGATTTCTTTGTGGAAAATTCATATAGAAATTAGGGTTTCTACACGCTGAAAAAAAATACTATTACCATCTTGCAATAGATAATGATTACTATCTGTATGTGATAATCATTATCATGCTTTCCTGTTAACTATTCGTTTCTGTTATAGTAATAATTACTATTGCCGACAGTAATAGTTACCATCTAGATAGTAATATTTCTTATATCTGAAAAATTTTTGAATTTTTCCTTCTGAGATAGTAATGATTATCATCTTCCCTAGTAGCAATGGAATTGAGCAAGATTCTTTGGCAAGATACTTGGAGAAGCACTTTGTAAAGAATTGGACAATTCTCGACCAAGACACTGATCAAGATTCTTTATCCAGGCTGGTGGCAGACTTGGGCCAGTCTGTGACCAGAATTTGACCAGATTCTTGGCCCAGAGGCTTGACATAGACTTGCGCGAGAAACGCAAAAGACGACGAGCGCGCACCTACTTCCCTCCTTTCCACTTGAATGTGAAAAGTATAGTATTGCCGT
>OZ024714.1:9071301-9106275 GCA_964016945.1 Microplitis deprimator | reverse complement strand
GATCTGAAGGTATATGCACCTGATGAGGAACACCTTCAGACAGCCTTGAACATCGTAGGGGAGTATACACGAGATGTCGGCATGGCATTTGGGTTGGACAAGTGCGCGGTCGTTAATCTGGTGAAGGGTAAGTGCTCTGATGTGCGTGAAGATATCGAGTTGGTAGATGGGAGCGTCATTGACCATCTTGACGCCGGAGAGTCGTACAAATATCTAGGTATTGAGGGAAGTCCTATGCAGGATCTTCCTAAAATCAAAACGACTCTCTGCAGCGAGTATGTGCGGAGACTCCGGAAAATCTGGTCATCAGAACTTTCCGGAAAGAACAAAGTCTCTGCAACAAACATGCTTGCTGTCCCGGTACTTCTTTACTCTTTTGGTGTCCTTAAATGGGCCCGAAAAGAGGTCAAAGACCTCGATATCAAGACACGCAAAGTCATGAATATGAATCGGAGCATGCACCCTAAGTCTTCAGTCACCAGATTATACCTTTCCCGGCACATCGGAGGGAGAGGTCTACAGAGCTTGGAGTGTCTACACGATCGTTTGGTTTTGGGTTTAACATATGAAGTTGTCAATTTCACAGCAGATGAAGACGACTTCCTTATGCAAATTGTTCATCAGCATGAGAATGCGCATAAGGGAGCGTTCTTATATAAGGCAGCAACGTACGCAGCAAAATCCCTGGTCTCGGAAGAGTAAACCCTCTTATTGAACTCCCTAAGGAGGAATTCAAGAGGGTCATCAGCAACGCTGAGCAACAAAAACTGCTCAGTACACACATGGACAAGTCAATGCACAGCGTGTTCTTTAAACACGTGCGTGAACATGGCTTGTCCGAACAGCTGACGTTTTCCTTCCTTAAGTCAGCTGGCCTGATGTCCGAGACTGAAGGGTATATTTTTGCCTGCCAAGATGGTGTCATCAACACTCTCGAATACCGTGCTAAAGTGCTCCAGATGCAGCTACCCGAAACACTGTGTAGGGTGTGTAAGCTACATCCTGAGACGCTTATGCATCTCTTGTCAGCATGTCCTGTGCTGGCAAGAAGTGCAAACGTTCAGCGTCACAATGCTGCTCTGCAAGTACTTGATTACCATCTAAGACACACGCACGGTATCGATAAAACACCAGTGCTACCTTATCTGCCAGGAGATATTCCGTAAGTTGTTGAGAATGACCGTTGCCGTATTTATTGGAACGTGCCATTCGCAACAACGCGGAAAATCAACCATAATAAACCTGATATTGTGCTCTTCGATAAAACCGCTCATAACATTTATGTTATTGAGTTCTCAGCTCCAGCTGAATATAACATCACGGTTAAAGAAGAGCACAAACACGAGATATATCAGGATCTCCTATTCGAAATTGGCAAACTTTACCCAGGCTACCGTGTCAAGCTTGTCGTACTCATTGTTGGCGTCCTAGGAGGGATGAAACAGACTTTTGTATCTGCATTGGCTAAAATCCCAACTTGTTAATCGCAAGTTGAGTTTTTGGCATCGAGGATGCAAATGGCTGTCATTCTCGGATCCCTCCGTCTCCTAAGACAACGAAACTTGGCCTGCTGCGTATGCTGATCATCTTGTTGATGAAGCATCGCAGCAGTAACGATTTGGCGCTCAGGTGAGGCCCTCGGTAGAATCGGACTACCGGGGATAACCCCCTGAGCATTTAACTAAAAAAAGAAATAATAATAATAATAATAATAATAAACACCAATTGTATTACGAGTAGTTTAGATCTCAAACATTTATTAAACACCAAAACAAATAATTTTTTACTACCAAAATAGATAAATTCATCTATTTAGGACCACCCGATTCGAGGAAATCGATTTCATAACAATGAACTATTTCGGATTTTCCCTGTACTGACAATCTTACGTTCAATTTACGTTTTTTATGTTTACAAAATGAAATTCATGTTTTTAATGCTTTTAAAACATGGATTTTACATTTGCAACGTCAGAGACGTTGGAGTTACATTTGTAACGCTCGAGACGTTCGATTTACACTTGATACGCTCAAGACGTTGGAATAACACTTCAGATTTCGACTCGGGGTCGTCGAATTTATTATACCTCTTGCTATTTTTATAAACTATTAGAAATTGGTAAACCCTGTTATTTACATGAATTATTCCGAGAAGACCGTATTGTAAGACGCTCTGAGAGACTAGCAGCCAAGAAAAATAATATCCTCTTTAAATTTTCGAATTTCATCACAACTCAATATGAATCTTCCTTCGTTGTTATAGTGATACGACTATGGGAAGAATTACCAGAGGATATTATAAAATCGTCTAGCTTGGAAGTTTTCAAAAACAAGATGTTTGATTATTTATTTAATCTTGATGTTTAATCCTAAACTATTAGTCAACTCTCTTATTTTTATTGTTAGTCTTCAAATTCTTAGTGAACTTAGACGTTGTAAATTCTTTATAATTCCAATCTCCTTTTTTGTTTCTTACCGTTATCTCAATGACTCTTAAATTTGTTAGTTAATTCTTTATAAATTAAATTTTTATATTCATTCATAATTTTATATCAATTCAAATTTAGCTATCCTTAAAATTTTTTGATGCAAAACACTTTAAATGTATGTAAGGTAAAAGACCCAGTTATTGATTCTGGTCCAGTTTCTGACATGTTTAACTTTTTTCTTACTCAAAAAACTATAACTTTAAAAAGAAAATAAATTTTTTCTTAATTTATTGTAATTTATTCTGAGCCTAATTAATGGCAATTTAAAAAACATAGAAAATATTAACTGAATAAAAAAAAAAATATTTTAGCCATAAGTGGCTGAGGAAGCCATTTTTTAAGTGGAATCTAAACAGTTTACGTTAGGAGGTACGACGATTGAATCTGTGCACTAATTATCATGTAAGTAAAAAAATTCAACTAACAATAGATGGATAGACCAATATTTAATTAAAATTTATTTTAATACATTTATAGAACATATTAAAATGAGTTTTGTTGTTGAAATTTGAGGGTCAAAAACTAGGCTCAATTTTAAAGGTATGATGGAGTTGTTGACCCTAAAATTCTAACTTACTGCGAGCGAGGTTATCTGTTTAATTACATGTCTATACATAGATATTTTATATAAAATGTGAAAATATCAATATTTATGGTTTTCTTAAATTATTTTCTAGTATTATTCATAATACAGTGATAAATTAACATTTAATATTCATTTTTAAAAATAAAAGATCACAATTAGATCTTGTAAATACATAGTCTGGGAGTGATAAAATTACTATAAAAATAATGCCAATTTCGATAGTATTTAAATTGTTATGACTCTTTTAGTTGAATAATATTTTTATTATGACAAAATTAATTTTTTTATTGTTTTTTTATTCAAGAGTTTAAAAAAAAAGATAACGAGCTACGATGAAAAATAATGAGAACAGGCGCTAGCCAAAGTGACTTTAATTATTTATATTTTAAATATTGAAAAACTATGTTTTTGTTATAATAAATATTTAATTTATTTATCTAAATAATAATTTTAGTTTTTTGAAACTTAGTAAGTACTTCATAACCTAATCATGGTTTGTGTAATTTGAGGCTCAGAAACTAGGCCACTGTGAGGGTCAGAAACTGCGACCTGAATGTCGATTTTTAAAATGTCAATTTAAATTATTAATTCAATTCAAATAATCATTTTACGCCCATGAATTTATTTGAAAAATCATAAACTAGTCGATAGAATTATTATTTTTTTCATTAAATAAAAGCATACATTAATTATTATAGTATAACCCCAACCGGCACTCTAAAATGGTCAGAAACTGGGCCCCTTATCTTAGTTTAAACTGCACAATAATATAAAAATTCTTATGTATATTTTCTCTTTGCCATTTGGCATTAGCCTTGGCATAATTATTACTAAACTAAACTAAACTGAACTAATTTTCTGTTAGTTTTTCAAAAGTTTCTGTTAGTTTTTTTATTAGAATCATGAATGCGACTTGAAACGCATACTCCTGATTGCTCGCAATGTTAACGATCCGAGCTTTGATTGTAAATAACTCGAATTAGAGAGGGTCAATTGCCTTCAAATTTTAATGGTAATTGTATCTTAATACTCTTAATAAGTAGACAAAATTTTATAATTTTCTGACACTATGCTCATCATCCGACAACTACCTTAATATGAAAGTAATTACTTTAAACGAGCAGCTAAAGCCTGATCACGCTTTCCTGGAGGTTCTGTAAATACAGATTCACCGGAAAGAAGAGCAATTACAGTAAGTGCTTCATCAAGACATTTATGTTCGACTGATGCAAGAAGTACTTTAGTAAAACGCGGTTCTAATGGAAAAAGAGACATTGTTCTTCCAAGTGTTGTTAAATGTGGTGGATAACCTATTAAAGACATGATTTGATTATTAGATTATTATATTAGTAGTATTAATGTGTTAATCTGATTTTAATTATTCAATTTATCTATAACCTTTAACAGCTCCAAGTCTTTCTAAACAAGATATGGCGACATCAATTGCCTCTTTTGGCGGTTTATCCATGAAATCGAACGTTATAATATCAATCCCAATCGCCAATAGTTGTAAAGCAACTCCAACTAATGAACATCTCTGAATTTCCGGTATAGGCATTTCTTGCATTTGTGCAAATTCTTCTTTTGTATAAGTACGATAGCACTTTCCAGCACATTCACGCCCTGCTCGTCCTGTGCGCTGCCATGCTTGTGCTTTAGAAACTTTTTCTATCTTAAGTATATCTAATCCTGTTGTTGGGTGATGTGTCCTAATTTTTACCACACCCGTATCAATAATATGTCGAATACCTTAAAAATTTAAGAAATATATTTATTTATTTTATACTTAATATTAATAAATATTTTCATTAACCTGATATGGTGACTGAAGTTTCAGCGACGTTGGTCGATAAAACTAATTTTCTCGTTCCGGTTACTGAACTCTTGAATGCTTCTAATTGCTGATAAGTCGGAAGTGCCGAATAAAGTGGAAATACTTTGAGGTTGGGGTATCCTTTACCATTTAATTCCTTTGCAACTTGTCTTGCTGCAACTACAGCTGCTTCTATTTCCTCTTGACCAGTTAAAAATATTAAAATATCTTCACTAAAATAATAATAATATTAATAAAAATAACAACTAATCGTAATATTTAAAAAATAATAATCTGCAACAAATATAATTTAGTGATAATAATAAATTATCAATTAATACTTTGCTGGTGCTTCACGATGAATTTGGAAAGCTGTAACTAATGCCGAAAATGCATACTCATCTTGAGATTTAATCGCATGAAACATTTTTACGGGGTACTGACGGCCTTCAAGATAAATTACTGGTGCTTTAAAATATTTTAAAAATTTATCAACGTCTATCGTTGCAGACATAATTATAAGTTTCAAAGGAGGTAAACTTTTATGTTTTCGAATATTCTGTGCTCGTCTGGCGACCCCAAGAAGTACATCCGTTGAAACAGATCTTTCATGTACTTCATCAAGGATGATAACTGAGTAATCTGATAGATCTTCATCAGTCATTGCTTCTCGAACCATCATGCCATCAGTTAAAAATTTAATTCTGGTTTGTGAACTAGTTACATCTTCAAAACGTACACAGTAGCCAACAAGGTTGCCTGTTGCAACAGCTTGCTCTTGAGCAACTCGATGTGCTACACTAACTGCCGCTACTCTACGTGGCTGAGTAATTCCAATACATCCAGATGTACCAACAATATCACTATGCAATAAAAGTTGAGGTATCTGCGTTGTCTTTCCACTTCCTGTTTCCCCGATAATAATCACACTATTGTATCTGCGTATTTCTTTCAACAATCTTTGAAAATAAAGAAAAATTAAGCTTTTATTACATGAAACATCTCAACTTTGCACAAGAAAAATAATATTTAAAAATTCACGTTAAATTTTAATTTGGAAAATATTCAATAAACAAGAGACAATAATAAAACTCAGTTTAAGAAAAAAAAATAGGGAAGATGATAAAACGTAAAGTTTAAAGTGTTATCGATTTATTACATCCCGAAAAAATGGATCCCGAGAAAACTTTATTTGTTGGTATCAGGAGACACGGTAGTATCTCGCGCCAAGTACACGTTCAAACACATGTATATGTGTGAAGTGTCATGGCGCGAGCCTACCGTGTATCTATCAGGAGACACGGTAGTATCTCGCGCCAAGTACACGTTCAAACACATGTATATGTGTGAAGTGTCATGGCGCGAGCCTACCGTGTATCTATATACCGTAGACATAGTGGTTTTTGGCTCTTTGTAGCTCTCATTTTTAAAAACTTTTTTAAAATAATAAATTTTTAGAAAATTCCTTCTCTATTCGAAAGATAATTGATTGTTCGTCTTAAAATTATAAAAATTTATTCATTTCAGTTATGAGAATAATTTAAATAATGAAATTAGGCCAGCATATACTATATCACCCCCAAAACACACAATTTTATAAATTTTTTCGTGCAAAAAGGGCACTGCCAGAGAATAAAAAGTTACAAGAAATGCCATGATTCAGTAAAACATTGAAATTTTTTTATAGCTATGATTCATTTATTCACCACCAGCGGTGCCTTCAGTCTGTATTTTTTACTATAGTTTCATTGAGTTAAATGGAAATTCTTATGTAAAATTCAAACAATCCGTAGTTAAATTATCGATATCATATCAGGAGATGACGATCAATAGAATGTAGGAACGTTTTAGATTTCAATGATATAAATAAATCTTTGTTAATGTTTAAGATGAATTTTTTTTATTCATTTCGCATTCAAATTTTACTTATATTTTTTTAATGTTTCCTTATTTCGCATATATATATATATACATATATATACCACAGAAATATTATTTGTGGGTTGCTAAAAAATTTTTTTTTCTATTTTCTGGAGTTCTATTTAGTTATATCCGCTAGGTGGTATCAAAGTCGTATAATATTTAGCGCGATGACAGATACAGATGTTGTCATTGGTTGTCTTTGGCCGAACTACCCTAATAGCACAGTTTGCTTTAGCAAAAGTTTACTTACAAAAATTTCCTTGAATTTTTCTTCAAATATCCGTCAACTTCGGACTTTTCTGTTTTTGATGACAATTTGCATACAACTTGCTAAACAATGTGACGTAAATTTACCACCCGAATTAGAATGCAAATTCACTTCAAAAGTTAACTAGAAAAAATTTTTGCTGAAAATAAGCAAATTTATACATAAAAACGTCTACATTACGGATAAATAGTTTACAATTTTTCAAGTCAACAATAAATTGATGTAAAATTTGCCTGAAAAATGACGAAAAATTTTTTCTCGTTGACTATTGAAGTGAATTTGCATTCTAATTCGGGAAGTAAATTTACGTCAAATTGTATGGCAGGTTGTATATAAGTTGTCGTCGAAAACGGAAAAGTCCGAAATTGACGGACATTTGATAAAAAATTCAAGGACAATTTTGTAAGTAAACTTTTGTCAAAGCAAACTGTGCTATTAGAAAAGTTTCCTCATGTTATGTCGTCAGTGGCCTCAAGTGCCGCCACCTGTTAATTAATTACTGAACTTGAAAAACATAAATTGGCACGCATTTAACTTCCATTTGAAATTTACATGTTGAGATCTTACAACATTTATTGCATCTTATCAATAATTAGTCGATAATTTAAATAATAAATCAATGTATTACATACTTTTTAAATTATCTATTCAAATTATAAGAAAGTTGGAATAAATAGATAAATAAATCATTATATTGTATTCGGAATAGTATATTGTACAACTAGTGCGGTAAGTTGTCGATTGCCCACGAGAGCAGATTTGCTCGTGTGGGTAATCGGCAACACCGCACGAATCGAACATACTTTTTTTTATTATTATGCGATATGAGTTCTATCTTAGTGCTCGCTGTTTTATTCTCCAAGTAGCTTTTTGCTGATTCATCTGTTGCCGCGACATTTTTGTGGGTTATACGATATTCTGCATGCGACAAGTAAATTTGCGTGCGACAAGTTTACTTTTCGCACTCAAATTTACTTGTCGCACGCAGATAATCGTATAACGCACACAAATGTCGTGGAAACAGTTGAATGGGCAAACAGCTATTTGGCGAACAAAAGAGCGTGCGACAAGATAGCACTTATATCGCATGAATGATAAAAAAATATAAACCTAGTTTAAGTGGTTTTGGAATATTTTCTGTCACCCGATACTCGAAACCTAAATAACACACACGCATAAAAATCATGAATAGGCCCTTTTTTAGCTAACAGTTAATATGGGTAAGAGCAAATCCATATTGTATGAAGAATTAAGAATAGGAAACGAATAAAAAATAAATGTTACTTATAACTGAAAATCATATCACAGGGACTTAACTATTATTGTTAATATATATATATATATATATATATATATATATATATATATATCAGACTGGGCCAAAAAATCGATACTTTTTTTTTCTTTCGATACTGTGAAAATATTATTCCTGGTGAGCAAAAAAAATTATTGTGCGAGTTTGAGCTCTTAATATTGATATTAACAGGTGTATCGTTACGACTTTGTTTTTTGAGAGAAATTTCATTTCTTACCCAAAACTCGTAAATTATTTATCTGAAAAATTTGAGCAATGTATATTTATAAAGGAAATTAAATTCCCTACAAAAAAACTCTCTTAGTCAATTGACGTCAAAGGAGCCGTTTCCTCGTCACCGTGCCTTAAACATTGATTTGTTTTTTAAATTCTTTGTTTCTATTTTGGATTTTTGTAACTACTAGAAATATTAAAATTTTTTCTAGTCAAGATATATATTCTTGAAGTAAATTTAATGCTCTACAAAAAAGGTCTCTTAACAATTTTTGCTAAATTCACTCCTTCTAAAGTTATTCAGGTTATTGAAGTCGTTTTGACTCAACTTTAACCTTGGATAACTTTCGAAGGAGTGAGATTAGCAAAAAATGTTAAGAGACCTTTTTTGTAGTGCATTAAATTTACATTAAGAATAAATATCTTGACTAAAAAAAATTTTAATATTTCTAGTAGTTACAAAAATCCAAAGTAGAAATAAAGAATTTAAAAAACAAATCAATGTTTAAGGCACGGTTACAAGGAAACGGCTCGTTTTACGACAATTTACTGAGAGAGATTTTTTGTAGGGAATTTAATTTCCTTTAAAAATATACATTGATCAAATTTTTCAGAAAGGTAATTTACGAGTTTTGGGTAAGAAATGAAATTTCTTTCAAAACGCTTAGTCGTAACGATACACCTGTTGATATCAATATTAAGGGCTCAAACTTGCACAATATTTTTTTTTGGTCACCAGGAATAATATTTTCACAGTATCGAAAGAGAAAAAAAATAGCCGATTTTTTTGGCCCAGTCTAATATATATATAATCCATATATAATCCATTGAAATTCTGAAAAAAAAGCATTCCATTGGGTCAGAGGGTAAGTAGTTAGTCCCATATGCTAGTTGTAATAGGTGGAAGGTGCTGGCAGATCAAACTACTAAGCCATTTGATGTTTTAAATTACTAACAGAAAAATCCGACGTTGACAAATGTATTTGACGTTAACTTTAAAGGGAACTGTTGTAAAACAACTGTAGCTCTTTGTCTTATAAAAATTAATTAATCCAGTTATGATATTTAGCAGTAAAAAATTACTACAATTGTTAACAAAGAATTTTATTGTTTCTACAAAATAATACTATAAACAATATAGGCTCACTTGTCTTCAATTATAAATCGATTTTTAATAATGTATATTAAAATCATTAATAATCAATACGACAAAAAAAGACAAATCCTACCAAAAACAGATTCTCTGTATTAAATCGCGCCAAGTACAAGTTTAAAATTTTTTACAACTAAAAAAAGATTCTTCTTACAAAAAAAAATAAATCAAATCGAAAAAATACCAAGTACCTAATATAATTCGAAATCATGGAAAACATTTTCATAGAATTGAAAAAAAAAATTGCAATGTACTTGGTGTACCTTTAAACTGAAAAAAAAAGAATATCATTCAATTTTATAAGAAAATAATTTATATGCGAAATTAATTCTAGAAATTAATTTTGCTTGAATAAATTTAGTAACGCACACCAAGAACATTGAAATTTTTTTTTTCAATTTTTTTTTCAATTCTATGAAAATGTTTTCCATGATTTCGAATTATATAAGGTACTTGGTATTTTTTCGATTTGATTTATTTTTTTTTGTAAGAAGAATCTTTTTTTAATTGTAAAAAATTTTAAACTTGTACTTGGCGCGATTTTATACAGAGAATCTGTTTTTGGTAGGATTATATGTATGCATATGACATAGTATACGATATTATGCTTGAATAAAATACTGAATTGAAAAATTGGTATAAGGTAAAAAAGCCCCTATACCCGCTCACTTTTCATTGGAGTGAGATTAAATCACTCAATATAAATTAAAAAATAAAATGAAAAACCATATTTTTTTTTTATAGTTATTTTTTGTTGTTTTAAATATTAGAATAAAATTTGAATGAATTTTACAAATTTTACATTTGTATGATGAATTTTGACATTCATTTTTTCACCGATTGTATAACGAGATATTAACAATCAAAAAGTGCATAATTAACATGCTAGAGGTCTAACAAGTATAAAAAACGCATAGTTTTCTATATATCTCAGAAACAGTTATTACTATTTTATGAATATTAAACATTTATTCAATGATAATAAGCAAACAAAAAAATTATTTTTTGATATTAATAAATATTAAAGATGGCTTTTCTAAGGGCTTTAGAATCCTGAAAAATTATGATACCGAAAGTAGCAGACATCCGTTAATTTTCGTCTTTTTAAAAGCGATCTACTTGTGAGTAGAAATAAAAATTATTAAAATATGCAGCTCTGTTAAGCTGGCAGTGAATAGTTAGCAGAAGCGACCGAAATTTGCACCAAAATCTGTTGCTAAATAGTTGCTAATTAGTTGCTGCAAACCCGATTTTGTTGCTCGAACCGAATCTACAAAAAAGGAGTTACTGCTATCTTACACATTAAGACAATGTGAATTGTCTTCGTCGTCGTCAGCCTTGCGGTTCCCGTTTTTTTCCGTCTCAATACCGTCTGAAATTGTACGTCATAGTGCCGTGGTCATATGAATAGTTTTCACGTTGATGCATGTCCGTAAGGGTAAAGTGGGGACAGAGTTCAGAGGCGAGTCCCAAGTCCTTAATTATCAAGCTAGCACTTCGATCCTGGATCAATTAGCGTACAGACGTCTTTATATTAATTATTCAGAATCAATTCCGGTAATTTACTTGCAAAACTAGTTACAATTCGGTCAATTAACTTGCGATATTCTGTACATTACTAGCAATTATCTTGCGATTACATTTTATTGTTAGTTATTAATTATTATTATAAATAAAGTTTAAATAAATTAAATATTACTGTACGTCACCGGTGATATACTCGTGTTACAAATAATCATCCAGAAAACACTCAATTCAGTTTATTACAAATAAGCTGCGCCAAGTGGATAATTGTCAAAGATCCAGTAATCAAATTAGGACTCTCGTAATATTGTATTTTGCGGAAGCGTCAATTGTAAGTAACTGGATCTTATTATAATTGGCAATAAATCCATATTTTTCTAATTACTTCCTTTACTTTATCTATCACTGTTCACCCTATTCAGATCCTAATTTACTGGTAAGATTCTTAAATAGTTTAATATATAGTATTATTAATTAAGTCATAATTGATAATTCAATCATCAATCAGAAAATAATTTATAAGTAATAAGCCGTGAGGTAGGTTAGTAAGTTTTTAATATACGTTGCCGTGTGAATAAGGGCGGGCCTTTGCTTTGCAAGAACCCCAGCCCACTGCTCTGTCCAGGTAAAATAAAATTTGTTAAAGGCCAGCCTAAGCCAGGGTTCAACCCGTGAATTCTGGTGGCTGCTGGTAAAAATCGCAGAGAGAAAAAGTGATTTGTCTCAACATGCTTATAGCAGTACTGCTTTAGCTAGCAGTAAACTCGCAGAATCGCTGTTGAATGAGACGACTAATACGTAAGAATTTGTTGCTAAAAAACCACGTGAAAAAAGTATCAAATAATTGAAAATCGGCTGAACTTAACTACCAGCAACAAATGATCAATGCCACTGCTAACTTACCAAGCGGTTTTTACTCACAAGGGACAGCCATTAATTTTGTTGTTGCTCATAAATAGACTCAGAAATACTCAAAGAGCTGGCAACAAAATAGGAGCCAAATATAGACAAGTCCTACTCATTAGCAACTAAAAGCTAATGACCCTGCTATATTAGCATCAGGCGGTTTTTACATATTAAAAACAGTCATTAAGTTAGTCGCTGTTCATAAACGAACTCAGAGATACTCAAAGAGCCAGCAACAAGATAAAAACAAAAGATCAGCAAGCCCTACTGATCAGTAACCATGGTGGTCACAGGATTTTGAGATTGAAATTCCCTGACTTTTCCAGGTATTCCAGTCAAATAATTCAAAAATTCCCTGACTATGTGTAGTAATATTAAATCATTGGAAATATTTATTTAATTTAAAATAAAATCGTATAAGTCAGTTTAATCAATAATTAATAATTAATCATTGTCGTTAAATGAAACTTTTTTTTATTATTCGTTAATGTTCATTGTATTTTTAACTTCCCGCTAAGAAAATCGATGATTTTTAAAATTTCGGGAAGTTATAGTTTTCACCTCGATTTGCGAAAATCGAAATTTCATCAGATGTCGACGTTTTGAGGTCTTAGGAAGCTATTCTGACTGTTTTTAGAATGATGTCCGAGTGTGTGTGTGTGTATGTGTGTGTGTGTTTTAGTTTTTTAGCGATTTCTCAAAAGCGACTTGAACGATCGACTTCAAAATCTAATCAGCTCTAGAATTTGATAAAACGCGTCGATTGCCGCCTTAGCCATTTCAATAGGTTAATTTGTTCGAGAGTTATCGCGGGAGCAAGAAATGGTAAAAAACAGCCTTGTTTAAAAATATTGATTGAAAAAAATTATAAATGATGGAATTCGAATTCTTTTCAATAATTTCAATTCTATTGTTTGTATATATAGATATACAGTTTGCATGGAGTGACCGCTTATCAATTCTTTTCAATCAGTATTTTTTAACCAGGAAATTATTTGCGAATACACTGAACGAATGGTTATCTTGGTTCAAAGAGAATTATCTTGAGTCAAGAGAATATTTAGGAAAATGGAAAATATCTTGATTGAAAAAAATTTTCTCTTAATTTTGATTATTTTGATTCAAAAAGTTATTTTTTCGACTCAAATGGGTTAAAGTTTTAAGTTAAAAATATATCATCTTAGTTCAAAAAGAAGAATTATTAAAGAAAGTAAATCATTTTTTGGATTAATATTTCGAATTTCTTCATTTATGTATAAAATATTTTATTCTACGAAATTCAACTTCCCTACGTAAGGAGTCAGATTTCTTAAACCAACTAGTGGCTATTGCTTGAAACAAAAATAAAAAAAATTCAAGTCAAGAAAATCAAGCTCTTGGTTTTTGTCCATAGCAGCATTCGGGTAACAGTGGCACTCGGGTCTATGCTGCTTCTCTACTTCGGACACTACTTTGTGTATACAGGGAGACGCCCGAAGATCGCAAAAAAATGAAACTAGTCTGTTCAGCGCTGTCGCCGTATGTGTGCAATTATATATTGCACACCAATATTTTAATAGTATTAGTTTATTAATTGTACAATTAACAAATTCATATACATAAATGGTTTCGAATTAAAGTGTTCAGTAAAAATGTGAGTTATTGTAGTTATTAGTCATTATATCTGGTGTTTTTTCCTGACTCAAGTTAATATAAATGGTGTCGTTTCAATCTCAAAAAAGTAAGTTAATTATTATTTATGCTGTTTTTAATCATATCAGATAGTCAAGTTTGTTTTCATTTCTGATCCTGAATTCATATAAAATTGATTCCTTTTTAGCGTGGTATCATTCAGTTGATGGTGTCAATGAAGCCAGGATAAATAACATAACCTTTTATTTATTTTTGTAAACAAAAAAAATTTTGTATTGTAATATAAAATCAAAATATATTTTGATGATTAATTGTATATATTCTGAAAATTGAATTTTTAATGAAAACAAGTAATTTAAAATTGAACTGATTCATTATATTTACAATAAAAGTATTTTTTATTTGACATTAATGTATAATTTAATTTTAAAATCAATGTTGTTATTTTTTAAATCAAAAATTAATCGTTTTAAGATGTCTACATTTATTTTGAACTAAATGTTATCAAATTTTCAAATAAATTGATCTTTACTTGGAGTAAGTTAAATGTGACTCCGTTTAAGAACTCGATGTATCGAAATGAATCGATATTGACTACATTCGAGAGAACGATGTTTTTAGAATGAGTTGGTATCTTCTAAAACCAAGAGCTAAATTTTCTTGAGCCAATGAGGTTTTTTTCTTGTTCGGAGAAACTAAAAACATTTAAATCAAAAATTTATATTTTTAAATCAAGATTGAATTTCTTTATTGAAGAGCTTTATGTATTTTAATTAAAAAAAAAAAAAAATTTTTACCAAGAAAAATTTTTTTCAAACAAGAAAATACGATATTTTAATTTAAGAATTTATTTTTGGAAACGATTTTCTTCTTGACCCAAGAATTCCTTTTTTTCTGTATATCTTTGAGACAACTCAACCAAACAATTCCAAAATCTGAACAGCTCTAAAACTCAATAAAATACGTCAATTGCCGTTTCAACTATCAAAATCGGTTAATTTGTTAACGAGATATTGTGATAGAAAAAAATGCTAAAAAAAAGGTTTTCTCGATATATCCGAAATGGCTGAGTCGATCGGTTTCAAATTTTAATCAGCTCTAGAATTCAAGGAAACCCGCTAATTGCTACCTCAAACATCTATATCGGTTAATTAATTCAAAAGATATCGGCGTTAAAAAGTGATAAAAATAACATTTCATCATCATATAATGTCATTTAACTTGTTCTTTAGTTTAAATCATATTATCAACAAAAAAATTAAAAAATTACAGTTTTTAATATTTCTCTCGGATATTTACATATTATTGCTCTGACATGAGTCAAAATTTATTTAAATCTTGATTTTGATCACTGTTTAAATAATTAATTACTAATTAATTATAAAATGAGAGGATGAGAGGATCTGGTGTGTGTGAATTGGCTGGTAGTTAATAATTTTATTTAACACTTTAAAATTTATTAAATAATAAATATAACGATTTATTTACAATATATACAGTTGATGAGAATTATTCATGATGAGAATTGCACTAATTTATAGTTTATAGCATTTATTTTAGTTAATTATAACTCGCGTGCCACACGTGGCCAATATGGCGTCACGGCGGGAATAATACCGGTACACGCGGTTTAAGCAAATTAATTTAATTCACTGAGATTTATTAAATGAGATCAAAAATAAGATGAGAAATAATTACTGATAATTATTTTAAGCAATATGAGACGAATTATTTAATGAGAACGCAACTGATTTTAAAGAAACACTGAGATTATGAAAAAGCACGAGGCGACGCCATGAGAACACTTTGCAATATAAGAGTAAGTGAGAGCGTTAATTGTGCGAGAGAGCGCGAACATCCGTCTTCTTCATCCCCACTATGCGGTGAGAATGCGACTAGCGGAGCCGCCTATTATTGATTTCTGATCGACTGTATTATCGATTACTTATCCGCCGTGAGAGTAATGATGAGAGCGCGGGAGATTTGAACAATCACTGACATGAGTCAAAACTTATTTAAATCTTGATTTTGATCACTGAAATTGATTTCTGCCTCAATACACTTATTTTATTGAACATAATCGGGAATTAAATTTTAAAAACCGCTTCTTCATTAATGATTTTTGATTCTTAAATTTACAAATTTTAGCATAAAACGTAACTTTTTAGAGCTTGAAAAGATCATAAAAAAACAATTGCATATAATAGCATTTTCGAGCTTGAAAATATATTCGCACTAATGTTTTCGAGCTCAAGGAGCTCGAAAACAGCGGGAAGTTTTGGGGCTGCTCCACAGGGCCAACCGACGCCCAGATTTTTTTTTTTATTTATTAAATGAATAATTTTTTATTTTTGATTTGAAATCCATGTTTTTATATAACTTACTCTCTAATAAAATGTAAATAAATTTTTCATTTTCACTAGAATAAATTTCATAAATAAGAATGTTTCATAGAATATTAATAAACAATTAATGAAGTACGTGAATAATAAACGTAGTGGAACTTATTAGTTCATAACTTATGTATACATTTACTGTTCTTAGTTTTTTAACTTGTCAATATGGATTTTAATAGCTTGAAGATCCTGGCGATTGGTTTCTACACTGAGAAAAAATTTCTCTTCGGACAATTAAATTGATTTTGTTAAGTTCTGGTAAACTAATATTTAATTGGGACAACTTAATTTTATTACATTAACAGAATTTATTTTGTCATTTTTAACAAATGATTTAATAGACTCTATTTGGTTGACGTTAATATTTCTCTTGCTACGATAATAAAATCATTTGGTAAAGTTAAATAAATATTTATGTGTAGACAACTAAATTATTTTGTAGTGCCAACAAACTCAAATATTAAAGCAAAATATCATTATGTTAACTCTAATAAATATTACTTAGACACAAAAAAATATAGTTAGTTAGAATAAATATATATATTTTTTTGATGTTAATAAATATATATTAAAACCTAATGATTATTGATTTAAAAAGTTATGGTACTAGGCAGCAGTAGCGGGAGTAGTTCGGTGCTCGTCACTAGATCGCGCCCACCAGTAGTAGTGTCCCTGGTAAGAAACTTATTTCAGAGTTATTATATTCAAAACTTGAAGCATTTATGAGACGGATTGTCCGCTGTTAATTTGCAGAGTAATGATAACCCTTTTTGATAGTAATATAGGGGTATCCTGTATTACACTATGACATTAATGTTCAATATTAATGTTTTCCTGAACAAATTTTGTCACAGTACATAAAAAAAGTACGTGTCAAGGAAATAAATAACTTTTCTAAATACGCATTTATTTAATTGTTAAATAAATATTCTTTCATTTTAAAACCATATTTAATTATTATTAATAACTCATTCTCTAAAGCTCATTAATATATTTCATTATGCCTACTTTATAAGCTCTACAGGTAATCAATTTGATTTGATGCTTGCTACTTAATGCGTAATTATCTTTACTAAATATTTTGTAGTCTCTAATAATTTATTTTGTTGGTAAATTATAAAATATTTAGTTAAAACAACCAAATATATGATTGGCAATGGGCAATCAAATTATTTTGTTGTCATAACTAAAATTGAGTTGTCAGAAGAAAATTTTTTTCTCAGTGTACTAAGACAGTGTACTAATCATGGAAAACATTTTCATAGAATTGAAAAAAAAAAATTTCAATGTACTTGGTGTGCGCTACTAAATTTATTCAAGCAAAATTTCTAGAATTCATTTCGCATATAAATTATTTTCTTATAAAATTGAACGATATTATTATTTTTTTTTTTTTCAGTTTAAAGGCACACCAAGTACATTGAAATTTTGTTTTTCAATTTTCTTTTTCAATTCTATGAAAATGTTTTCCATGATTTCGAATTATAATAGGTAGTTGGTGTTTTTTCGATTTGATTTATTTTTTTTGTAAGAAGAATCTTTTCTTAATTGTAAAAAATTTTAAACGTGTACTTGGCGCGATTTTATACAGAGAATCTGTTTTTGGTAGGATTTGCCTTTTTTTTTGTCGTGTTGATTGTTAATGATTTTAATATACATTATTAAAAATCGATTTACAATTGAAGACAAGTGAGCCTATATTGTTTATAGTATTATTTTGTAGAAACAATAAAATTCTTTGTTAACAATTGTAGTAATTTTTTACTGCTAAATATCATAACTTGATTAATTAATTTTTATAAGACACAGAGCTGCAGTTGTTTAACGACAGTTCCCTTTAAAGTTAACGTCAAATACATCTGTAAACGTCGGATTTTTCTGTTAGTAATTTAAAACATCAAATGGCTTAGTAGTTTGATCTGCCAGCACCTTCCACCTATTACAACTAGCATATGGGACTAACTACTTACCCTCTGACCCAATGGAATGCTTTTTTTTCAGAATATATATATATATTAACAATCATAGTTAAGTTCCTGTGAAATGATCTTCAGTTATAAGTGACATTTATTTCTTATACGTTTCCATTCTTAGTTCTTTATAGAATATAGATTTGTTATTACCCATATTAACTGTTAGCTAAAAAAGGACCTATTCATGATTTTTATGCGTGTGTGTTATTTAGGTTTCGAGTATCGGGTGACAGGAAATATTCCAAAACCACTCCAACTAGGTTTATATTTTTCCGAATACAATATAATGATTTATTTATCTATTTATTCCAACTTTCTTATAATTTAAATAGATAATTTAAAAAGTATGTAATACATTGATTTATTCTTTGAATTATCGACTAATTATTGATAAGATGCAGTACATGTTGTAAGATCTCAATATGTAAATTTCAAATGGAAGTTAAATGCGCGCCTATTTATGTTTTTCAAGTTCACGAATTAATTAACAGGTGGCGGCACTTGAGGCCACTGAGGACATTACATGAACCTTGAATTTAATCTGGTTTCAAAAATGTATTTGATGTGGTTAAAGTGTAAATTTGATGATTCATAAAAATTCGAATTCGTCTCGATTGGCTAGATTGGAATCGCCCAAAGGCCTTACAAAATATATATATTAAAAAAAAAAAAAATAACATGAGGAAACTTCCCTAGTAGCACAGTTTGCTTTGACAAAAGTTTACTTACAAAATTGTCCTTGAATTTTTCGTCAAATGTCCGTCAACTTCGGACTTTTCTGTTTTTGACGACAACTTATATACAACCTGCTATACAATTTGACGTAAATTTACTTCCCGAATTAGAATGCAAATTCACTTCAAAAGTTAACAAGAAAAAATTTTTCGTCATTTTTCAGGCAAATCTTACATCAATTTATTATTGACTTGAAAAATTGTAAACTATTTTACCGTTATGTAGACGTTTTTATGTATAAATTTGCTTATTTTCAGCAAAAATTTTTCTGAAAATTGACAAAAAATTTTTTCTAGTTAACTTTTAAAGTGAATTTGCATTCTCATTCGGGTGGTAAATTTACGTCAAATTGTTTAGCAAGTTGTATGCAAATTGTCATCAAAAACAGAAAAGTCCGAAGTTAAGGCTGGACCGCACCTAACGAAATCCTGAATTTAAGAATTCTGATTACTTTTGGAATATTTATGGGACTCGAATAATAAAAATCTTCCGAGGAAGTTCGTCTTCGGCTTCTAGTCGGAAGCTAAGAAAATTGCTGTTATAACAATTATTTAATAAATAATTAGAATTCTTAAATTCAGGATTTCGTTAGGTGCGGTCCAGCCTTAACGGAAATTTGAAGAAAAATTCAAGGAAATTTTTGTAAATAAACTTTTGCTAAAGCAAACTGTGCTATTAGGGTAGTTCGGCCAAAGACAGCCAATGACAACATCTGTATCTGTCATCGCGCTAAATATTATACGACTTTGAAACCACCTAGCGGATATAACTAAATAGAACTCCAGAAAATAGAAAAAAAAATTTTTTAGCAACCCACAAATAATATTAGGGTTACAAATAAGTTTCCGCCGTTTTTTAACACAAATTAAATATTTATTATAGAAGAACGGTAATATAAATTTATTTAAAATATTGCCCATCACTTGCAACCACTTTTTCCCATCTCTCAGGCAGCATTCGAATCCCACGTCTGAAGAACTCCTTGTCTTTTGAGGCTATCCACGAA
This sequence comes from Microplitis deprimator, assembly GCA_964016945.1. Lineage (NCBI taxonomy): Eukaryota > Metazoa > Arthropoda > Insecta > Hymenoptera > Braconidae > Microplitis > Microplitis deprimator. The sequence goes on along the minus strand of OZ024714.1, from coordinate 9,086,344 downwards.
TCAACCCAATTTTTGGTATCCTCATAAGATGTGAACCGCTGCGCCGTCAGAGCATGTGCCATGGACCGGAACAGGTGATAATCGGACAGTGCAATGTCTGGTGAATACGGCGGGTGGGGTAACACTTCCCAATCAAGTGTTTCCAAGTACTTTTTCACGGAAGCCGCAACATGTGGACGAGCATTGTCATGCAGAAGAATAATTTTTTCGTGTCTAGAATAGTATTGAGGGCGTTTTTCCTTCAGAGCTCGGCTCAATCTCATCAATTGTGTTCGATAGAGGGCTCCAGTAATTGTTTCGCTCGGATTAAGCAACTCATAATACACTACATCTAGCTGATCCTACCAAATACACAGCATAAGTTTTTTTCCGTGAATATTCGATTTTGCTGTTGATGTTGACGCGTGGCCAGGTAATCCCCATGATTTTCTTCTTTTTGGATTGTCATAATGTATCCACTTCTCATCACCAGTTATGATACGATGTAAAAAACCCTTTTTTTATGTCTAGCTAGCAGCATTTCACTTAAGCATAATCGGCGTTCAATATCTCTCGGCTTTAATTCGTACGGAACCCAATTTCCTTGTTTATGAATCATTCCTAATAATTTTAAACGATGTGAGACTGCTTGCTGAGTGACTTCTAATGTTAGAGCAAGTTCTTTTTGTGTTTGAGATGAATCTTCCTTCAATAATTCCTTCAATTCTGCATCCTCGTAAATTTTTGGCCTTCCACTGCGATCTTTGTCTTCTACGTCGAAATCACCGTTTTTAAACTTTTAAAACCACTCTCGACACGTTCTCTCACTCAAAGCACCCTCACCATATGCTTCTACGAGCAATTGATGCGCCTCAGCAGCAGATTTCTTTAAATTAAAGAAGTAAACTAATATTTCCCGCAAATGACGCTTACTTGGCTCAAATTTTGACATTTTCAACTTGTAAAAATTATATTTTACCAATATAAAATCAATGATATTAATAGGTTATGTTGTTCTTGAATGTCCAAACTATTTTTTAAGCCGGTTATCATCTGCGAAAGCTAACCGAAACTCGGTGCCGCGCCATTTACAATAAAACGGCGGAAACTTATTTGTACTCCTAATATTTCTGTGGTATATATATATATATATATATATATATATATATATATATATGCGAAATAAGGAAACATTAAAAAAATACAAGTAAAATTTGAATGCGAAATGAATAAAAAAAATTCATCTTAAACATTAACAAGGATTTATTTATATCATTGAAATCTAAAACGTTCTTACATTCTATTGATCGTCATCTCCTGATATGATATCGATAATTTAACTACGGATTGCTTGAATTTTACATAAGAATTTCCATTTAACTTAATGAAACTATAGTAAAAAATACAGATTGAAGCACCGCTGGTGGCACAAAAATGGATCATTGCTATAAAAAAATTTCAATTTTTTACTGAATTATGGCATTTCTTATAACTTTTTATTCTCTGGCAGTGCCCTTTTCGCATGAAAAAATTTATAAAAGTGTCTAAATTGAGGGTGCTATAGTATATGCTGGCCTAATTTCATTATTTGAATTAGTTCTCATAACTGAAATGAATAAATTTTTATAATTTTAAGACGAACAATCAATTATCTTTCGAATAGAGAAGGAATTTTCTAAAAATTTATTATTTTAAAAAAGTTTTTAAAAATGAAAGCTACAAAGAGCCAAAAACCACTATGTCTACGGTATAGATACACGGTAGGCTCGCGCTATGACACTTCACACATATACATGTGTTTGAACGTGTACTTGGCGCGAGATACTACCGTGTCTCCTGATAAAATCATTAAAAGTTTACAAATATTTTCAGTATTTTTACAACTCTGACTTGTAAATTATAGAACCCATTGTAATTTCGCCAAAAATTTTTCATTTTCTTAACCGTCTTGTAATTTTACCGAACCGTTGATTAGTTTCCAATAAAAAGTTTTTAACATTGACAAACATTATTTGTAATTTGATTTACTGTATACTTAATACAGTATATTAAATAACAAATAATTTCCAATATACATTGTTTAATAAAATTACAATACTTGCATTGTAATATTACTAAACTTAATGCATAATTTAAGCATAAAAATATGTCGATTTGAAAAAAAAAATTCTGACTCAAGATAAAAATATCAAGATAATTAAATTTTGGTGCAAGATAATTTTGAATTTCCAGATTTTTCCGGATTCGAGTTAACTGTTTTTTCTACGAAGTTATAATTTACAAGAACATCAGATAATTGTAAAATGTATTAGTAATCAATACTAAAAGGTGGAATTATTTTATAATATAAAAATTAGAGTGTGCCGAAAAACATTTTTTTTTTTTTGGCACCACCAGAAATTGATGAAATATGTCGAAATAAAAATTCTGTCAGAAGATAGGCTCTTAAATTCAAGTTTTAGAGGTAGCCCATCGCATTTTTCGATTTCCGATTTAAATAACATAGGAAAAATTTTTTTTACAGTTTAGAATTTTATAACTCACCAGAGAATTAGTGTATCAGAAAAATCAATGAATACTTGTGTTGGAAATTGAACGCTCTACAAAAAAAAGTCTCTTATAATTGTTTGAAAGTTATTCAAGGTCACAGTTGGATTCATAGTAAATTTTAGGATTATTTGACTTTCGGCGAAACTATCAGACTTATCTTAAAATGTGATAGAGTTTTTTATGTAAATTATTTCCTTTCCTACAGATTATTTTTCACAAAGTAATACAGTTCACTTGAACTAAGAAAAGTAATCTTGATACAAGAAATTTTTTTTTACGATTCAGAAAATTAAAATTTTCTTGCACTTAGTAAATAAATATCTTGAATCAAAATTTTTTTTTCCGCAAGTCAATATATTTTTATGCTTAAACAAAAAAATTTTTACTTGTTTTAAGAGTTTTTTTTTTCTAAATATATATTTCATCAATTTCTGGTGGTGCAAAAAAAAAAAATGTTTTTCGCCACACTCTAATTTTTATATTATAAAATAATTCCACCTTTTAGTATTGATTACTAATACATTTTACAATTATCTGATGTTCTTGTAAATTATAACTACGTAGAAAAAACAGTTAACTCGAATATGGAAAAATCTGGAAATTCAAAATTATCTTGTACCAAAAAATTAATTATCTTGATATTTTTATCTTGAGTCAGAATTTTTTTTTTCAAATCGACATATTTTTATGCTTAAATTATGCATTAAGTTTAGTAATATTACAATGCAAGTGTTGTAATTTTATTAAACAATGTATATTGGAAATTATTTGTAATTTAATATACTGTATTAAGTATACAGTAAATCAATTTACAAATAATGTTTGTCAATGTTAAAAACTTTTTATTGGAAACTAATTAACGGTTTGGTAAAATTAAAAAACGAGTGAGAAAAATAAAAATTTTTGGCGAAATTACGATGGTTATTTAATTTACAAGTAAGAGTTGTAAAAATACTGAAATTTTTAAACTTTTAATGACTTTATTGTAATTTCAGTTACAATTTTTTGTTGTAAATTTATAAAAAATTGTAGTAAATTTAATTACAAACAATGTTTGTAAATTTCAAAAATTTTTAATTGGAAACTAGTCAACGGTTCGGTAAAATTACAAGACGTGTAAGAAAAATACAAGTTTTCGGCGAAATTACAATGGGTTCTGTAATTTACAAGTCAGAGTTGTAAAAATACTGAAAATATTTGTAAACTTTTAATGACTATACACTAAGAAAATAAAATACTATTGCCCAAACAAGAATTTCTTGGTTCAAGAATTCCGTTCAAAATATTTATTTTATTATTATTAATTATCAATTTCTTGAGAAAAGAGCATCAAATATATTTTTGTTATTATATAAATTTGATATTATATTATGAGTTAACAAAAGAATAGCTTTACTTGAATTAAATAAAAATTATTTCCATCAATTCTACGAATTCTTGAGACAAAATTATATATTCTCGAAAATTATCAAGAATATATGTTCTTGTATCAAGTAAATATTCTTGATAAAAGTATTTTTTTTTTCAGTGTATTGTAATTTCAGTTACAATTTTTTTTTGTAAATTTACAAAAAATTGTAGTAAATCAAATTACAAACAATGTTTGTAAATTTTAAAAACTTTTTATTGGGAACTGATCAACGGTTTGGTAAAATCACAATACGTGTAGGATTATAACATAAAGATAGTAAAACACCAACTCATCTTAGTAGGTTTCCTAACACGTTTTGGTAGATTACTCGAATTGTATTGTATATTGTATTGACAATACACTGATTTGTAATTTAACTCATATTTTGTTTTGTAAAATATTTGTAATATTACAAAAATTTTTAACAGTGTATAAAATCTTATTAAATAAGCCGAAAATTTTTTATTCTTCTTAAAGAGGCCTAGAACTGGCCGATATTTGGCCGACAGTTGAATCGGCCTGTTTTTAGCCAAAATATTTTTTTTTTTTTTTTCAATAAATTTATCGCGAGTAAAAATCTTTGGCCGAAAACAGGCCGAACTTTGGCCAACAGTTGAATTGGCCTGTTTTCGGCCATAGTATTTTTTATTCAATAAAATTATGGTACTTAAAAAAAATTTCATGCAACTCAAAATAGAACATAAAGATTTTCAAGTTGTGGAACTTAAAAATATACTTCAAAATTTTGAGAAAAATTATGTTTTCAATTTATAAAATGTTGTAGTAACTCACTGAGTTATAATTTTATATAAAACACAGTGAAAACATTTAATTATTTAATAGTTAGAGTGACATCATTTTCATGGGAATAGTTTATATTTTGGTACAATATAAAATTTTCTTTCGTGGTATCATCACTGATGTGTTATATGACAGTTCGTGGCTGAGCGAAAATATATTAATGAGCGAAAATGAAAAATCGATTTCTTTAACTTCATACGAGCATGTATTAGTAATTTTTTTTATAATTAATATGTTTAAAAACTTCCCTTCGGAAAGAAATTCAATTCGGGGGATTAAAGAAATAGAAAATTATTCACCCCACGTTCACTCCGTATTCATTCCGCGTTTACTCCGCAAATTTATATAGTGTAGGCGGTAATCGGAAAAAATAGTCCCGGGAAAAATAGACTAGAAAAAATAGACTTGGAAAAAATAGATCCGGAAAAAATAGACCCGGTAAATTAATTTTTCCGCTGACTACCGATTTCATGTGGAACTTCATATTCGGTTTTATAATTTGATGGTATCATGTCTCTCAATGTCTATCAATTCATTTGTTAATTTCTTTCGTGAAAAAAGAACACCTCCGAGGGGTCCAGGGGCGAAGCCCGAATGAGGTCCAGGTTCATTGTTTTGCAAAGGTAACAACAGGTGGAAAAAAAAGAATTTCTTCTATTGATTTGTTATTGGTATATGTTTAACGTACACAGTAAAAAACGAATCGTCAAAGTGTAAAAAAAAGCGTATGTTAAAATTCTGAGTATTGAAACACTTTTGTGTGTCAATTTAACATACAATATTTATCTTGTTTCAACTGTCACAATCGATTGATTTTTAACTTCCCGCTAAAAATCTCAGATTTTCAAAAATCGGGAAGTTATTGTTTTCACCCCGTTTTTCGAAAATCGAGTTTTCATCAGATCTCGACGTTTTGAGGTCCTAGGAAGCTTCCCTGACTATTCCCGCGATGATGTCCGTGCGGCTGTATGTATGTGTGTGTGTGTGTGTGTATGTATGTAAACCTCTTATAACTTTTGAACGGCTTGGCCGATCGGATCGAAATTGGTGGCGATCCAAAGAGTATCATAGCCATTAAATTTCGTGAAAATTTGAATCGATTCGGTTCGCTAGATTTTTAGAAATTTCAAAAACAAAATTTTCGAAAAATCGTTTTTTTGGAATAACTTTTAAACGGCTTTACCGATCAATTCCAAAAACTAATCAGCTCTTAACCTTAAAATACCACGTCGATCACCGTTGGACCGGTCGAAATCGGTTGATTCGTTCGTGAGATATCGAAAACGAAAAATTTCAAAAAAAATATTTTTTCAAAAAATCTCTTAAATGGCTTCACCAATCACTTCCAAAAACTAATCAGCTCTTAACCTTGAAAAACCACATCGATCACCGTTGGACCGATCAAAATCGGTTGATTCGTTCGTGAGATATCGAAAACGAAAAATTTCAAAAAAAATATTTTTTCAAAAAATCTCTTAAATGGCTTCACCGATCACTTCCAAAAACTAATCAGCTCGTAATCTTGAAAAACCACGTCGATTGCCGTTGGACCGATTAAAATCGGTTGATTCGTTCGTAAGATATCGAAAACGAAAAATTTGAAAAAAAATATTTTTTCAAAAAATCTCTTAAACGGCTTCACCGATCACTTCTAAAAACTAATCAGCTCTTATACTTGAAAAGATACGTCGACCGCTGTTGGACTGGTTAAAATCGGTTGATTCATTCGTAAGATATCGAAAACGAAAGATTAAAAAAGAAAAAAAAATGTTTTTCCAATTTTTGAGCTCAAAGAGCTTAGAAGCATAAAAAAATTCATCTTCGCACTTATAGAGCTTAAAATAACATAAAAATTGTATTTTTGAGCTCGAAGAGCTCAACAACATCACAAGTTACATATTAAAATCGCTTTACGTATTTTTTTTTTTTTTTTAAATTTCGTAAAATATTATGAAATAGTTTAAAAGAGTCCAATTCAATCAAAATTACTCAAATCATTAAAATTTAATAAAAACAATAAAAAAATACATTTCTAAATGCTGTTATCATGTTTTTGATTAAATTATACGATAAAGCTAAAAACTGTTTTATTATTGACATGAACATAAACTTCATTTGAATCATACGTAAATTAACATAATTTAAATTGCTTTACTAAGTATTTTTTATAGTTTTTAAATTTCTGCTTTATTTAATTTCTATGAACCAATTAATTCTTAATACCTAAGAACTAAATTGAATAACAATAAATCTATTAAAACTGGTTGATTTTTTCGTAAAATATTGCAATTAAAAAATTTAATCATTAGAAAAATAGTTTTTTTAAATAATTTTTTTTTTCTTTATCAGCAATTCTTATTAAAGTACACTTGTAGCCTTCTTCAATAATTTTATTTTCAAAAAATTCAATTAATTGTTACCAATATCAACCAAAATGATTCATTCGCCTATTTTAATTTAAGTTTTCTAAAATGTTCTTTTAAACATTTTAATTTTTCAAAAAAATAAATTTATAAATATTAAAATTTTAAAATTGCATTCATTATCTTTTACCAAATTTAAATTAATAAATGTTATTTCGCCAATTTCATTATATCACGAAACATCTTTACTTAAAAAGCTCGTTTTACTTTAGTTATATTTTTTTATCTGTCTACTCAGAGGATTAAATGCTTTATTTTAATAAAACATTATTGTTTTTAAATAATTCTTGTAATATTTAAACTATTTTATCAATCATTTCTCATAGATATATATTAACTCATATTACGACATATAAGTTAATTATTCAAATTTACCACGCTACATAATTATGACATAAGATGGAGCCACAATAAAAATAAATGATAATAATTCCGCTACTTTTCCCATCTTACTTTTTGTTTAGTTGATCCAACAAGCATACTACTTTCAGAATATGAATGCAAATCCACCGTAAATATTTACTAAATATATATATTTACACTATAGTATAAAAATATATAAACTAAATATATATCTTAATCTCGATTGTTATTGTGTTAATTTAGATAACATCTGGATTGTAAAATAGTGAATGACTGATTTTAAATAAAACTAGACATTTAAATAACGCGCTACGCGCACGCCTTAATTTCAACCAATAAGGAATCGTGGCCCGTTTTTTTGCGAATTTCGACCTTTGACTAACTTCAAGACTTTCATGTATTTTAATTTAAAGGATCAAATATTTACAATCTAAATCTACACAAATTTTATCAAACATTTTTCTAAAAATATCGAAAGTTATTAATTTTGAAAATTAATGTTATTAATGTTTCTACGCAAAAAAATATTTTTCAATTTAACCAGAAAAAAGTGAAAGTTAGTGACGCGTCGTTTTTTTTTTTTTTTTTTTTTTTTAATTATAATTGAGGATTATCTTATAATCATTTTAAGTAAGTATTATAAAAAATAATTGACTCAAAACTATTTATTTATTTACACATAGTATTAAATATTAATTACTTTTTGAATTGTTGCTAACTTTTATTTCACAAAAATTTCTTAATATTGATATTAGATTTGAATGTAATTACAATATATAATCACGTAAATTAATAGACAGAATTATGATTCTCTTTTCTTTTTTTTTTTTAATTAATAAATTATTTTGTTTTTAATTAAAATTTCTCTTAAAAAAAAAATAATATAAAATCTAAATAAGTTTTGTTAATCCTTGTTTAATTAGATATACAATATGAAAACAAAAAAATTATCTCGAAAAGTAATTAATAATCGTAAAAAAAAATTTTACAATGAAAACATTTTATCAACCGATAATGAACTTATTTCGCCAACACTTGATACAAACCAAACTACTAAACAAAATGATAAATTAACTGAAAAAAAAGAAAAAATTAAATCTTTAATTAGAAATTTGCGATCTAACAAAAATTACAGAAAAATTGAAAAAGAAAATAATAAAGAACGAATTAAAAATTTAAGAAAAAATCCAAAATTTAAAAAAAAAGATAATGAATTTACAAAAACTATCGTTAAAAAATTACGGAAAACTAAACAATATAATCAACAAGAAAAATCACAAAATATAAAAAGAAATATAAATTTACGAGACAATGTAGATTATACAAACAATGAAAATGAAAAAAACAAAGAACGAAATAAAAATTTAAGAAACAGAATTGATTATAAGAAAAATGAAAATGAAAATAACAAAAATCGAAACATAAATTTGAGAAACATTGTTAATTATGGAAAAAATGAAAATGAAAAAAACAAAGATCGAAATATAAAATTAAGAGGCAATGTAAATTATACAAACAATGAAAATGCAAAAAACAAAGAACGAAATAAAAATTTAAGAAACAGAATTGATTATAAAAAAAATGAAAATACAGAAAACAAAAAACGAAATAAAATTTTAAGAAAAAACGAAAAATATAGAACAAATGAAAACTCAAAGAATAAAAAGATTAATATTCGATTGCGTAGTAATCCAATTTATAAACAAAAAGAAAAAATCAATAATGTCATCAGAATGAAACACATGAGACAAAAATATAAACTAATTTGGACTATGATAGTAAAAAATAATGAACAAATAATGAAGCTACGAAAAGAAATGACTTATAAAAATACTGAATTAAGAAAAAATTTATTCGCAATTCAAAATTTACGAAAACAAAATACTTATAAAATTAATGAATTGAAAAAAAATGCTTTTAGAATAAAAAAATCGGTCTGTCAGTTGACCCTGCGGGCCAGCCCCAAAACTTCCCGCAGTTCTCGAGCTCCTTGAGACATTATTGAGAATACATTTTCGAGCTCGAAAATACTTTTGAGTGCTTTTGTTTTTGAAAAATAACGTTTTTTACCTTTTTTTCTCCAACGATATCTGTCGAACGAATTGACCGATTGAGACGGTTGAGAAGGCAATCGACGCTTTTTATTGAGTTCTAGAGCTGATCAAATTTTAAAATTGATTTATCGAGTCGTTTTTGAGAAATTTCAAAAAAATTAAAAAAAAATTTTTTTTTTAATTCTTTCGTTCACGGTTTCTCTTGAACGAATGAACCGATTTTGATGGCTGAGGTGGCATTCGACGCGGCTTATAAAGTTTTAGAGCTGATTAGATTTTAGAATCAATCCATTGAGCGAATTAAAAGTTATTCAAAAAAACATTTTTGAAAAAATTTTATTTTTGAAATATCTCCGAACGTACCCTACCGATTAAGCTGAAATTTTCAGTGCTTATGGTATCAATAACTTCCCGAAATTTTTGAAAATCTTCGATTTTCTTAGCGGAAAGTTAAAAATTGTTAGTAGTTTTTATCATAAAACAAAAGTCAACATTGTTCAACTGACACTCGATTTTTGAAAAATTTTACTAAAATAATGCTCAATTATTTTTACAAAAGTGATTTTGAAATGTTTGAAAAACATTTAGAAAAAAATTTATTTTTCTTATAAAATTTTGGAGGTACTTCGTTTTGCCCGCTCTATCCTCTATATGTTTCGCTGAAAAAAAGTAATTTTTGTCCAAAAAATCGATCATGCGACTTACGAGTTCTGCAACAAAAATCGAAAAAAAACAAATTCTTTGTATTTTTATTTTTTGTATAACTTGTAAACTACCCAGGTGAAAATATTTGATCGAAAAAAGGGCGAAACAGCTTAATTTGGCCGAAATCACGCCGAAACTATCGAATTTTATTGAAAGAGGCCGAATCGCCGAAAAACGGCCGAAATTGAGTACTCAACCGATCGACTCTAAAATCCAAGCAGTTTTAAGTCGTGGTGAGCTCTTTCGATTGCCGCCAAAAAGTTCAAATTGATTGATTCGTTCCAAAGATATCGTCGGACAAAAAAAGTTTACACACACACACACGCGGACTTCTATCAACATTAAATCAAAAGATAGCCGAAAGAAATAGTATTTTATTGTATATACAACACGTATTTTATTAGGATCATACTAAATATGAATGTAGGCCTGCACTTAACGATATCATCACAATCTGCAAATTTTCATCAAGACAATAGATTGATTTTCAATGATATTAATGCTAATGCTCAATGTACCGCTATTTCCGTATACGCAGTTTTAACTTTGCCCTGGGAATTACAGATCATCGACTCGCAAGCAATGGATAAAATTTAAATTGAAGGTGATCAATATTATTTCCAGTGTTTCAAAGAAGTACACATTCATACAATTATTTAAGCGTTGAAGATTTGATTACGAATTTGAACATTGATGGACGTAGTGTTGAATTCGTTGTTACAGATATATACACAAATAGTTTCAATAATGACGCCCCATAAATGCTTCAAGTTGAGAATATAATAACTCTGAAATAAGTTTCTTACCAGGGACAGTACAAGCTGTGGGCGCGATCTAGCGGAGAGCACCGAACTACTCCCGCTGCTGTTGGCTAGCATCAAATTCAAAGTAATCTATGATTGAATTAATACTACAAATTATTAAGAATTATTGTATAAATATTACTAATTTTTTTAATAGTGTTTAATTAAGCATTAGACGTCAGATGTATCCACAACAATTTTTCGAGCTCAAGGAGCTCGAAAACGGCGGGAAGTTTTGAGGCTGGCCCGCAGGGTCAACTGACAGACCGATTTTTTAACACACAAAAATGTTATTTTATAAGAAAGTAACACTTTTTATATGTTACTGTAAAATCAACACACAAAATATGTTAAAAATAATCTCGACCGAAACAAAATAATTCTCGGAAAATTTCACGTAAAAATGACACTTCTTGTGTGTAAACTTAACATACAATTTGTGTAGATTCGTTTAAATAACGCACAGAGCGTGTTGAATTTACACCCAGTCACGTGTTAAAACTATTGCCACAGTTGTTTATATGGGGGGGAAGTACACGTGCTACCCATCGTGTACCCACACTATTGTAATGATCGGCTGGCATTTTTTATTATTAATTTCATTTTATAATTTTAATTTTAATTATCCAGCAGCAAGCATAGTGTCAATTAATTTAATATATTGTGAAAACCAAGTTCAATTAAAAACGTTAATAAAAACAAAAAAATTACAATTGATATTACATTTTTCTAAAATTTTTATTAAAATTACTATATCTCAGAAACTATGGACTTTAGCGACTTGACTCGAAGCACTTTTTTTGAAGGGAATAAAATTTCCTATAAAATCCGTGTTGACATTTTTAGTGTAGTTTCATTGGTTTACATTTCGCAAGCCAATAAAGATCAATTTCATAGGAAAATGACTTCCGCAACGGATACAAGTGAAACAGCTGGAGTTACAGCTAAGTAACTATGGGCACTTGTGAAGAACACCAAATGCCCTACAATTTGCGACCAAAACCGCGTTAATATCATGAAACGAAGCTGAGTATTAAAAAGTTAAAAAAGTAATTTTATTTACGTGTATTTTAAATGGGAAATCTTTGAAATCAAATGGAAAGTACTCAGCATTAGATAGTCCTTCGGCTGAAGAAGAGAGCCCGTATACATTTTGTTGGCAACGGGTACACTCAACGGTTTCTTACGTATTTTGAGCCGAGGATCACGAAAATCGGGTCCATTTTGTTCGTAAGTGGTGCAAACAATTGTTAATAACAATTTAATTGTTTAAATCGGAATAACTCCCGAACGGCTGGATTGTTGGGGCAGTGTAAAGGAAACAAAATGTTCATAATGAAAAAATACACAAAAAAGGTGTCATAGTGTTTTTTGGTATCTCAAATATTTCGCGAGATATGACCAAAAAACGAGCGACGCGTTCCGACCTCTCACTCTCGCACGAGCGGCTGCCTATGCACGAGCTCTCTCTCGCGCCAAATCCTTGATAGGCCGGAATTTTTCTAAGTTTTTTACACTAAAAATGAGAGGAAAAATAAAAAAAATCGATAAAATGTCGATACCACCAATCGACTGCATTTTTTCTGAAATGAATTTCTATCGTCTCGTCCGGAGACGTTTTTTTTTTTGTTAACAAATGGATTTTTTCAAAATCCAGATTTGATTCAAAAAATCGAAAAAATGTAATACCACCAATCGACTGCGATTTTTCTGAAACGCATTTCTATCGTATCGTCCGGAGACGTTTTTTTTTTGTTAACAAATGTTATAAACAAATAGATTTTTTCAAAATCCACATTTGATTCAAAAAATCGAAAAAATGTCGATATCACCAATCGAGTGCATTTTTTCTTAAACGTATTTCTGTCGTTTAGTCTAGCTAACTTTTCTGTAGTAAATCACAAAAAATGTGAAATTTCTAGTCAAAAAATCCATTTGTTTATAACATTTGTTAACAAAAAAAAAAAAAACGTCTCTGGACGATCTGATAAAAATTTGTTTCAGAAAAAATGCTGTCGATGGGTGGTATCGATATTTTATCGATTTTTTCAATCCAATCTGGACTTTGAAAAAATCCATTTGTTTATAACATTACTCAATCAAGAAAAAAAAATGTTGGAAAATCCAAAAGTGCACACCTCAATCGCTCATTTTATTTTTAATCATCACTTTTATTTTATAATATTAATTTATTTATGTTATTATGATTTTTTATTTGACTTATGAATTATCAATTCGGATTTTTTATTTCTGATTTTCAGCTTAATATTTTTTTATTTACATTTTTTTCAAATATCCCGCCTTCTTGTCTTAGATGCTCTTTTCAACCGTATACTGGTACGCTAATGCTGCCGCCAGTAGAGGATGAAAAGAAAAAATGAAAAAAATATTAAAAATAGCAGCTAAATTTTTTGTGAATAATCAGTTTTACTTTTTTATATAATTACAATTAAACTAAAAGGATTTAGGTAGTGATTTTCATAGGGGTTCTGTGATAAAAAATACAAAGATAATAAAAAAATAATAAGTATTAAAATAATATTAAAAAAAAAAATTAATTAATTGAAAAAAATTTTTTTTTTGAATAAGCCGCCATTCGCGTAGATGTCACCACTTACTTTTACGACTGTCACGCCAATTTTATTGTCAGTACTAGTTAAATAGTACATATAGATGAAAAGAAAAAAGAGAAGCAGATATAAGTAGTCAGCTGTTAGAAAGAGAAGCTAGAAATTTCATGTATAAACATAAATAAATTTGATATCGAATCATCAGTTTTGATATTCATTGATTTTAATTAAACGGGAAGGATTTAGACCGTGATTTTCAAAAGGGTTTTTGGAATAAAAAATACATAGCCAATAAAAAAAAAATAGACCGATTAATTACTTCCTTCGAGAGTTATCGTGCTTACGAAGATTCATACGTAACTATTGACAGCACTAGTTTCTTAGATTAAAATAATAAATTTAAAACCAATGAATTAATAAATCGACTCAACGTTGGGTTTGAATTATTCCTTAATATATTATCTGCATGCGGGTACACAATTTAATATATTTTTTGTGCTATGAAAAGGGTGTAGAAATGTTTTTGCATGAGTGAAATTGTCAACGAGGAAGAACCGTCAATAAAGCACCCTCAGCGCTTTTGCGCTTGAGGTGTGCAAGAAACGTCTCTGGACGATCCGATAGAAATTCGGTTCAGAAAAAACGCAGTCGATTGTTAGCATCCCCATTTTTTCGATTTTTTGAATCCAATCGAGACTAAAAAAATTCATTTGTTTATAACATTTGATAACAAAAAAAAAAAGCGTCTCTGGACGATCCGATAAAAATTTGTTTCAGAAAAAATGCAGTCGAATGGTGGTATCGACATTTTGTCGATTTTTAGAATCAAATCTGGACTTCGAAAAAATCCATTTGTTTATAACATTTGTTAACAAAAAAAACCGTCTCTGGACGATTTGACAAAAACTTTTTTTAGAAAAAATGCAGTCGATTGGTGATATCGACATTTTTTCGATTTTTTGAATCAAATGTGGATTTTGAAAAAATCTATTTGTTTATAACATTTGTTAACAAAAAAAAAACGTCTCCGGACGATACGATAGAAATGCGTTTCAGAAAAATCGCAGTCGATTGGTGGTATTACATTTTTTCGATTTTTTGAATCAAATCTGGATTTTGAAAAAATCCATTTGTTAACAAAAAAAAAAACGTCTCCGGACGAGACGATAGAAATTCATTTCAGAAAAAATGCAGTCGATTGGTGGTATTACATTTTTTCGATTTTTTGAATCAAATCTGGATTTTGAAAAAATCCATTTGTTAACAAAAAAAAAAACGTCTCCGGACGAGACGATAGAAATTCATTTCAGAAAAAATGCAGTCGATTGGTGGTATCGACATTTTATCGATTTTTTTTATTTTTCCTCTCATTTTTAGTGTAAAA
>OZ024714.1:9014742-9071101 GCA_964016945.1 Microplitis deprimator | reverse complement strand
TTGAGGTGTGCAAGAAACGTCTCTGGACGATCCGATAGAAATTCGGTTCAGAAAAAACGCAGTCGATTGTTAGCATCCCCATTTTTTCGATTTTTTGAATCCAATCGAGACTAAAAAAATTCATTTGTTTATAACATTTGATAACAAAAAAAAAAAAGCGTCTCTGGACGATCCGATAAAAATTTGTTTCAGAAAAAATGCAGTCGAATGGTGGTATCGACATTTTGTCGATTTTAGAATCAAATCTGGACTTCGAAAAAATCCATTTGTTTATAACATTTGTTAACAAAAAAAACCGTCTCTGGACGATTTGACAAAAACTTTTTTTAGAAAAAATGCAGTCGATTGGTGATATCGACATTTTTTCGATTTTTTGAATCAAATGTGGATTTTGAAAAAATCTATTTGTTTATAACATTTGTTAACAAAAAAAAAAACGTCTCCGGACGATACGATAGAAATGCGTTTCAGAAAAATCGCAGTCGATTGGTGGTATTACATTTTTTCGATTTTTTGAATCAAATCTGGATTTTGAAAAAATCCATTTGTTAACAAAAAAAAAAACGTCTCCGGACGAGACGATAGAAATTCATTTCAGAAAAAATGCAGTCGATTGGTGGTATCGACATTTTATCGATTTTTTTTATTTTTCCTCTCATTTTTAGTGTAAAAAACTTAGAAAAATTCCGGCCTATCAAGGATTTGGCGCGAGAGAGAGCTCGTGCATAGGCAGCCGCTCGTGCGAGAGTGAGAGGTCGGAACGCGTCGCTCGTTTTTTGGTCATATCTCGCGAAATATTTGAGATACCAAAAAACACTATGACACCTTTTTTGTGTATTTTTTCATTATGAACATTTTGTTTCCTTTACACTGCCCCAACAATCCAGCCGTTCGGGAGTTATTCCGATTTAAACAATTAAATTGTTATTAACAATTGTTTGCACCACTTACGAACAAAATGGACCCGATTTTCGTGATCCTCGGCTCAAAATACGTAAGAAACCGTTGAGTGTACCCGGTGCCAACAAAATGTATACGGGCTCTCTTCTTCAGCTAAAGGACTAGGAATTAAGAGCTCATATTTGGTGAGAATTTTTTTTTTTCGATGTTGATTGAGACTTTGCTTGAGCACTTGAAAAAAAAAAATTTTGCGGAAATTAATCACCCTAATATATATATATATATATATATATATATATATAATATATATATATATGTAGCGTTGCTACTAGCTGAAGCGATCGATAATTTTCGGCAGTTTACGTCGAACATCGATTTTTCATTTATCCATCTCTACCTCATTCATAGAGAGACAATAAGATATACGGCTGGACTGCAAACACGCATTCAAGCATTTTTCTTTTCTGCATACTTTCTTTTACTGTGTTAAATACGTTGGTTAAATAAAACATTTATTTAACATAATTAGTTGGTTTTAATTATTTATAATATTACCGCAACCACTAAATATATATATATATATATATATGTATATATATATATATATATATATATATATATATATATATATATATATATATATATTACAATACATGATATTATTATTTTCTATTATTATTATTATTTTTCTATTATTTTTACTAATATTATTGTTATTTTTAATATTTCACCGCTAAAGAATCAATTATCTACAGTTGTTTCATTGATTTTAATTTTACATTAAAGAATGTGAAAAATACTTTTGAGAAGTGTCCAAGTAACACAAAAGCGTATGTCAAATTCAACACTCTTCAAGTGTTGCAAATAACATATGAGTGTATTAAAATTGAAGGTTACATTTTTGAGAATTTTGACACTCATAACGTGTTATTTTTAACATACACGAGTGTAACTTTTTCAAAACAAACGACGTACGTTGTAATAACATATAAATAAGTGTCAATCGATCGTTTTACACACGAAAGTGTCAATTTTGACGAATCCTTTTTTACTGTGTGTTTTTGAGGATAAATTTGAGGTTGTTGTCTTGAAAATCTGGGTTCGATTCCTTGTTTGTTTCTGATTTTTTAAAATTCGTTTCAAGATGATCTTTACGTTTAATGAGTAAAAAAATATTATCTTAAATAAATGTTCTGATTTAAAAAAAAAAAAAAAAGAAAAAATAACGATCTTATCGATATATTTTTTTTTCGAATCTATGTATCAAAGATAATAGAATAAAATTAGTTGCCGAATGAAAAACATTAGGTGGTTTTATCGGTTTTTTTTAGGTCTATTTTTGCTAATTTATTTTCTCCGAGTCTATTTTTTCCGGGATCCACTTTTTAAACAATTCTATACATAACTATATAAGCAAAATTGCACATATCACAATTACATACATACTGCATTTCATAGCGCACGAAAACAAAATAAGAAAGTTTTTTGTTATTACTAATAATATATTTTCAATTATATTTTTCTTTTTTAAAAGTAATGTATTCTTTCAATCTCATATAGCACAAGTGAACTTAGTAGTCACTGTCAGTAGCGTAGCCTAGTCGTTAAAACGTCGGTCTTTCGTTCGATAGGTCCCGGGTTCGAATCCCACCAAAGCGTGTGCAGTTAGTTGATAATTCTAGCGTTCTTTCTCGAAATAAAAAATTTCTACTAAATGAGAAATTAAATTAATCACATATCTGATAATTCCCGCATCACCAAAATGATTGAACAAAAAAAAAAAAATACAGAAATCGAGTAAGTCTTTTTTTTAATTTAGTTGAAATTTCTATACATACCCTCGCGGAATTGCCATAACGGTATTTCTACGGTATTTTTTGGGTATAAGTATTATTACGGTATACCCACGGTATAAATGCGGTATGTTTGTGAAATTTTATTACCGCATTAATACCGTAAATATATTGTGTTGATACCAAATTTATATAGGGACCACACCGTATTTATACTGTGGTTAAACCGTATTTACGCTCTCGCTATACCGTATTTATACGATGATTATACTTTATTTGTATAGTTTTTATGCTGTACTTAAACGTCGGTTATACCATATTTATACGGCCGCTATACCTCATTTAAACAGTGGTTACACGGTATTCATACAATGTTCGCACCATATTTATACGGTGTTTATGCCGTATATATATAGTGGTTATGCCGCATTTATACGGTGATTATGCCGTCTCACTCTTACAAGTTGAAAAATACTTTTCATATCTTTTAGTTTTATTAACAAGCAATCTTCAGATTCTATAACAGATACAATATGTTTTACTACTACTTGCATTCTTAAATGACTCACCTCTTCACTATGTTCTGCTTTCAATTGTTCAATAAAAAAATACAGTTCATTTTCACTTTCAAAAAAAAATTTTTTTCAAAAAAATTTCTCTCATATTAAAAAATAAAAACTTTTGAAACTGGTAAAAATTTTTCAATTTAAACAAAAATATGCTGACTTGAGGAAAAAAAATTTTAATTCAAGAAAAAAATTTCAAGATAAGATTTACTTGGTGCAAGAAGATTTTAGTTTTCCGAATCGTTAAAACAAAATTTCTTGAATCAGGAATTTTTTTCTTGATTCGAGTTAACTGTTTTTTCTATGTAGTAATAATTCGCAAGAACATCAGATAATTTCGAAATACATTTAGGATCAATATTAATAACTAGAATTATTTTATGATTAAAAATTATAAAAGTTCTTCAATGTAAAGATGTTTAAACACTGCAGTGTTTATGTAGTATGGGTATTTTGACATAAAAATTTTTTTTTAGCTCATAAAATTCTTTATTTGCACGTTATGAAAACCTACACGCGTCTTTTGAATTTTAGTTTCGCTACACAGAAAATACAGTTAACGAACCAAGAAAAATATTCTTGATACAAAAAAATTTTTTTTAACGATTCGGAAAATAAACATTTTCTTACACCAAATAAATAATCATTTCGAAATTTTTATCTTGAATCAAAATTTTTTTTCCTCAAGTTAACATATTTTTATGCTTTAAACGAAAAACTTTTACTTGTTTTAAAAGTTTTTATTTCTTAATATAAGAGATATTTTATTGAAGAAAGCCGTGCCAGGTTATTGTAGTAATATTGCATTTTTTTGTTTAAAAAAAATAAAATTTCTTGAAATAATTACTATTTATTTAACGCAAGAATTTTCGTATGCTCCAACCAAGAAAAAAAAGTTGCTCAAACCGAGAGAAAAATTTCTTGGTAGAAAAGATATATATGGAGGAGAGGGAAGTCACTGGTGCTAGGCAGCAGCAGCAAGAATAGTTCGGTGCTCGCCACTAGATAGCGCCTACGACTTGTAGTGTCCCTGGTAAGAAACTGATTTCAGAAGTTTTATATTCCAAACTTGTGACTATTCTGGCCCGGGTACACCTCCGTTATTTGACAGAGTGATAAGTACCTTTTTTTATGGTAATATTGTACATTCTATATTACATAATGACGAAAATATTTATAATTAATGTTTCCATAAATAATTTATCTCTGAATTTGAACTAGAACTTTAAAAGAAAATATTTTAAACAAAAGTCTACAGAGTCTCTACTGTATGATTAAAAATATACGAGTGACATAATATATTGTAAAGCAATATATATATAATTCCGTATAAACACCTTATTAAATCAGTACAATTGGTGTGTGAACTCGGTAGAAATACCTTATTATTACGGTAACAATGCCGTATTTATACGGTAACAATGCCGTATTTATACGGTAGAAATGCCGTATAAGCTCCGTATAAACGCAGTATAAGCTCTGTAGAAATAACGTAATTAAATTTCCAAATATACCGTATAAATACGGTAAAACTACTTGTTATCGACTACGTTTATACTCTTTTAATACAGTGTTCAAACCGTATCATGAAAACCGCGAGGGTATCTATGTATATGGGTCATTCCACGCCAAATCGACCACTTTTGAACCCGAATCCATTAGATTTGGGTAAAAATTTTTTCTTTTTTTCTATCCCATCAAACATGTTTCTCATAATTTTTTCAAATTTTTTCACCTAACCAAAAAAAAATTATAAATTTTTGAAAAAAATGGCTTTTTTTATTTTGAATATCTATAACTTTTTCACCATTCGACTAATTGGGACGTTTTTTTATTCAAAATTTTTGTTTTTAAATGTACTTTTCGAAAAAAGATACAAAAGAATTATAGCAACCTATCTTCATTGTTTTTTTTGTAGATTTTTCAAAAAATCAAAAATTTTTCTATGTTTGAAAAAAATCTTTTAACCATAAAACAATGAGTGTAGGAGGATTTTTTTTTAATTCCTAGAATCTGTCCGAAAATGGACCAAACAAAAACTTTTTTTTTTTATTTTCTTTGTTTTTGAATGTAGTTTTCAGAAAAAAATAAAAAAATTATTCAGAAGGTCCTTCTATTTTTTAACTTGATTTTTCGAACAAAATTCCAATTATATTGATGATTACCATTTAAATTTATTGTTTTTATTTATTTTTTTTTTTTTTTCAAAATTTAAGTTCTCTAAGCACTCTCAAAAATTTAAAGCATGGTGTTATGAGAAATAAGGCGTTAAAAAAAATTTTTTTTTTTCAATAGAAAAATAAAATATAAATTTAAAAAACATCACTGAAAAAATTTGAGGATTCGCAGAAAATGTCAGTTTTATATAAAAAAAAAAAAAAATCAAAAATGGTAAACATCGAAAAATTTTTGATTTTTTCCAAAAATCTACCAAAAAAAAAAATAAAGATAGGTTGCTATAATTTTTTTTTTTTTTTTTAAAGTAGATTTAAAACCAAAAATTTTGAAAAAAAAAACGTCCCAATCAGTCGAATTTTGAAAAAGTTATAGCTATTTAAATTAAAAAAAAGCCATTTTTTTCAAAAATTCATAACTTTTTTTTGGTTGGGTGAAAAAATTTGAAAAAATTATGAAAGACGTTTTTGATGGGGTAGAAAAAGAGAAAAAATTTTCAGCCAAATATAGGTCTCCGTTAGGTCCGTTAAGGTCCACCAATTTTTTCGTTAGGTCTCCTTTTGATTTTTTTAAAATAATTTCTTAAATTTTCCATAAAAAAAAATTTACTATCTAGCACCTCATTCATAATTAAGTTGTTATTTTTTATCATATTCTTTTTCTTAATCGTTAGGTCAGTTAATCGTATCATTTGTTTTAAATATTTTATTAATAATTATATTATA
This sequence comes from Microplitis deprimator, assembly GCA_964016945.1. Taxonomy (NCBI): domain Eukaryota; kingdom Metazoa; phylum Arthropoda; class Insecta; order Hymenoptera; family Braconidae; genus Microplitis; species Microplitis deprimator. Next base: position 9,064,942 of record OZ024714.1, on the reverse strand, counting down.
ATTTAAATAAAATTCGCGCATGCGCATTTTACGTTTATTCTATATATGGCACGGAATTTAAATTTTTCCGCTTCCCTTTAATTATTACATGATTATTAAATAAATAATCATGCTAAAATTGTGTGTCTTTGAGACATCTATAAGTTATAAGTTTTGCGGCATCTTTTTGATATATCGATAAGGCAACGATATATGTTGACGAAACGATCAGAAATTTATGTCACCAAAAAAATATCTACTTAAAAGACTTAACACAAGTGACGACAAAAAGTGGTAAAATTAGACATCTAAATGGCCTCTTAATTGGAATAAGACAGGAAAAACAATAGAACTCAGCTTTGTTTCCGGAACCAACATTTACATGTCGTATTGATACCAAAAAAGGTGACTTTGAGACAAAAAAAATTCGTCTTATCCTTTTAAAAGATATCTGTAAGACATCTTAAAGTTGACTCTGTGTTACTTGGGTTTAAATTGAAGAAAAATTAACCGCAAATTGTTATTTTCAACCTTTGGCTGTAAACTTGTCCGCAAATTCGGGCAGCAGATTTCAGGTAATTTCAACATCAACCTACCGTCAATTTCAAGCTAAAGTTGCTATTAGGGGATATACAAACTCTATTATCAATTTAAAAACACTCTTTGTCATTAATGTCTGGCCCCCTATCTGCTTAAAATTCTATATCTATAATCTGGGAGACCAGGCATTAGTGACAACAAGTAAAACATAGCAGCGGTAGACGTGTTACTAAGTCTGTCTGTGGATTATCATCTTATATCTTTCTCCTTTTTTTCCCATTAAATGTACATTAGATATTGTCATCCCAACAAGAGATTAGACTTCGGATGTCGTCAGTTTCTTTTCACTCTCTGGATGTCTTACTCTTACGTGTTATATGTTCTCCCACTTTTCAGGACGCATGCGCAGTTCATAAATGTTCGGTAGTGGGGACAGTTTCCGAGATCTATTCTCTTATTGGGACCACAGTTCTTTGAAATTAACAGCTTGAAGTCCGACCGCTGCTCATAATTTCTGACCACACTGATCACAGTTTATTTAAAACTCGGATGTCTTCCGAATAAGTGGTTTTTAAAATACAGAGTGCTCAGTTACTGTAAAGCAACGAACTTGTGTAATTAAATACGTCTTTCATACACATTACGTTGAAAGTATTTAATTTATTGTCGTGTCATAAGATTAGAAGAATTCGAGTTATTGATATTTTAGTGCGTTCTTTTAAAAGTTTTTTTTTCTTTGGCTATCCTACCTATTCGGTTACGTGCTACTTTTTTAAAAGTTATACGTCTTTTAAATAAAATGATTTCTAAATAAATGCAAAGCTTGTTAAATTACTTAGAAGCTAAATGATAAAATTTTGATTTAGTTAAAAACTATCATCCATACTTGGTAAAAAAAATTTATTGTTCGGAATTCGAGTTTTTATTTCGGTCCGATAACTATCAAAAAGGTATTGATCGAAATGTCATCGATTACAAGAGGCCACTTAATGTCTGCGATTTTCGAAAGTGATACTAAAAAGTGTAAAAAGTTATTGAAATCAAGTAAAGTGTTACAACTTCCTATTCTGCGTGGTGAATATAATATACTCAAAATGGCGGTGAGGCGCAAACGTGTAGAGGCGGCTAAGTTATTGGCTAAAAATTGCATCAAAATAAGACATAAAAAATTGGATCGTTCTTCGAACACCCTGCTCCACGATGCTGTTCGATTGGGACAGCTTAAAGTTGTTAGAATACTTGTGAGTAAAGGTGCTGATGTAAATGCAACCATTAGAAATGGGATGACTCCTCTTCACATTGCAACTAAACATGGATATCTCAAGATTATGGATTATCTTCTACGTAATGGTGCAGATGTGAATTCAAGATGTACAGGACCTTATTATGTTGGATTTACGCCCCTACACTTTGCTTGCCAATCGAAAAATCTTAAATACGCGAAATTATTACTAAAACATAATGCTTCTGTTATTCCAACAAACGATGATGTTCATCCGATTCATATTTCGGTTTGTTGTCTTTATATCAAAATGACTCAATTGTTATGGGACTATGGCGCAAGTATGGCTGTTAATAAACGATTTCATTTAGTTCATTTTAAAATCAAAGGTTATATTATTGGCAGTTCTCGACGATATCCGACAGGAGAAGAAGCTACATTACGATATTGCGATGAAGATTTAACGTTATTACACTACACAGTTACTCGTCATTCTATACCTACCCTCGCAGATTTGAATCGCGGTGGAAACACCGTGGAAGTGTAAACACCGTGGATCCACCGTGGGTACACGGTGGGTTTGTTCCATTTTACCACCGTGTATATACAGTGTATCCACAGTGATTACGCGGTGTATCCACTGTGATTCCACGGTGGCTTTATCACCGTGTATACACGGTGTTTCCACTGTGATTACGCGGTGTATCCACCGTGGTTCCACGACGTATCCGCCGTGTAATCACAGTAGAAACACCGTGTATACACGGTGGTGAAGCCACCGTGGAATCACGGTGAATACACCGCGTAATCACAGTGGTAAAATGGAACAAACCCACCGTGTTTCCACCGTGATTCTAAACCGCCAGGGTATGGCCAAATTATTATTGAAATATGGAGCAGATGTAAATATTTTAAGCAATACTGGTCTATCTCCATTGTCAGATGCTGTAATAGACCATAATATTCAAATGGTTAAGCTCTTATTAAATAACGGAGCTCTTGTAAGCTAAGATTCTGACGAGGGTAAGAAGATAGTAATAAAACAACTTTTCAAAGACCGAATCGGTATAAGTATATATTATTGTAAGTCACAGTATAGTTTAGCCGATAAAAAATTAGAAATCATCAAATTACTAATTGATGCAGGAGCTAGCAGCAAGATATCAGATGGTAAATTTAGTCTTCTCTTTTACTGTATTTGGCACGGGTATAGAGAAATTGTTAACTATCTTCTGTATCTCACCGATTTCAATTTCTTTTATTTAGAATACTATCCGGTCCGCCTTGCTCCTTTTAATGATGATCTTATAGATAGAACTCCAGAGATTGCCAATGACACAGAGTATATAACAAAGCGCAAGCTCGAATGTAAAGAACTTACTTACGACTTGATAGCTGAAAGATATTCGAGATATTTTATAGGTTTCCCGATAGAAACCGACGTAAGTTATGAAGACTTGACTATAAGTCCATATAATCTTCAAGTCACAGAAGAAGAACATGAAGATAGAGTTGAACAAATAAAAAAAAAATTCAAGGAGTTGTGGATGAATTGAAACGTGAGAAAATTGGTGATAGTTATATTACTTTTTATCATATTCTTACTGTGGATGCGGACAAATTAATAAAGTTTGGATTAAATGAAGATTTTAGAGCGTTACGTATAGATGATTACAAAGAAAAATATTTTATATACTTTAATATTCTAAAAGCTAGGATACGATATGCCGTTAACAACAGCTTACTACTGGAAAAACATAATAAGTTTGTTTATTCTTTATTCAAAAATGTCCTACCATATGAATGTTGCGAAAAAATTGTTACATATTTAGATTATGATAAATTTGCAAGTAAACCTGATGTTGAAAATCAATAAAAAAAAACAATAAAAAAAAATTGGTTTCTTTATTTCTATTTCCTATCCTTTCTTTTATATAGATATAAAAATAAATAACTACAAATAGATAATATTAAATATACACCCCGAAATCTCAACTCATTTAATTTTAAGATTAAAGACAATTCACGAAGTCAAATCTAACAGGCTTTATCTCATATATTTTTTATCGATAAAATTAATTAAATTTAGTCTTCTCTTTTACTGTATTTGGCACGGGTATAAGCTTACATCATATATCAATAAGTATATAAATCTATCATATATTTCAATACATATATGTTTACATACATTTGTGTAAATATATGTAAACATATATCTATATAAATATATATTTACATAGATTTATACAAATATATGTGAACATATATTTATATAATTATATGTTTACATGTATAAATATTATATGTCAGTCATATAATTAAATCATATATCTTATCATATAACTTAAAGAATAGTATAAAATATTATAAGCAATACTTATAAGTTATCATGTAAAAAAAATTTATTACCGATATATATGTTGCAAATTATAAAATCATATAATATTTCGGCAAAATTTTGTATATGGCTCAATATATGACTTCTTATAATTCCATATAATTTATCATATATTTTGAATTACACTGAAGCTCATATATTGCTTTTTCATACGGGCAAAAAAGACTCTTATCGGATCGTGAGCAATTGGTAAAGAAACAGAAAGGAAAAGGGAGCCACTAATTAGAAATGGCCACCATGGTCGAAAAAAATTTGAAATTAAAAAATTCCAAAAATTATTTCTTAGTAATAAATGTATTACTGTGATTTAAAGAATAATAAAATTAAAAATATTAATAATAATAGCTAAAGTTATACATGTAGGCGTTCGAATAGAATAGTACTGTCATTCAAAATTCGAATTGAATAATTAGAGCCTTTGACTTATTAGTATATGATTAATTAATTATTTTATGTGAACAATAAATACGAATGATGTATTGGATAACGGAAACTGCCAAAGAAATTAAAAAAAAAACTGCTGAAAAACAATCTGCTGCTGCCGGGATTCGAAACCAAGACCTAACGAATATGAAGCACAACCACTGCCGCACTGCTACTTGGATGCTCACGATCAGTTGAAAATATTTTTATGTATTTAGAACGCAGATATTATTATAACATAGAATCATGCTAAAGAATTGAGCTCATTTTAAGTTACAAATTAAAAGTATGGTAGGCCTCGGAGGGTTAAATCATCTTTTTAAAAAGGTGATTATGTCCTTCATGTGCTTTGCTAAGGGTATTGAGTACTTGAATAGCATTTTAAAATATATGGTAGACCATGGAGGGTTAAAATACCATTTTAAAAAGGTGATTTCCCTATCCCAAAATTTCCATAGAATCCACTCATACTGCGACAAAAACCGCTTAGAATCCTATAGACTTTATTGGTTTCTATGCGGTTTTTGTCGCAGTTGAGTGGATTCTATGGGAATTTTTGGATAGGGTTACTACTCCAGACGCTACTTTTAGGACATCGAGGACTTAAATAGCATCTTAAATTTAGCGACAAGTCCAACATCAAAAGAACTGAGGCTTTAGAGGCTGAAACTACTGTTTTAATTCTGACTCGGGAAAGTTTAGTGTCGCAATTGTTCAATCGATTAAATTTCATACGATTTTGTGGAATTATTCAATGCTTCGCAGAATTTGATATAAGATTTTGCAAATTTTACATCACAACAAAAAACTGCAAAATTTGGTGAAACTTTATAAAATTTTATATAATTATCATTGAGGCCGACAAATATTGTTTTTATAAAATTTCATGTTTATGGAATTTTTTAAAATTTTATAAAAATCCATAACAAAAACTTATGAACTCTGTCTCTTCCGGCATTTTACTCTAAATACATCAATTAAGCATAAGACTTGAACTTTCGTGATGTGGACCAGTGAGCAACGTTCAGGACTACCAGCCAAGAGGAGCCGTGTTCGAACCTAGCAGACGCCCAGGATTTTAATAATGATTCAAACCTGACTCATATCTTACGTAAATGATGACATAGCGTAACGTCACTCAGACGTCAAATTTACGTCAATGTGTTTACTGGGGTATATATATTATCATTAAAATAATTAATTAATCACTATTAATTAAAATTATAGTGTATGGAGGGTAGAGGTTTCTCTACCCTCCATATTGGAAAACACCAGACTGCACCAAACCACAACACAAAAAATGTTAACTTTCTGATAACTTCAGGATCTTAAAGTTGAATGATTTGAAGTTTACAGACAATCAGCAACTTTCGGTTTTTTTTTTCAACAAATCGATTACAAAAAAAAAAAAAATATGCACATGTAGGAAATTTAAAAAATTAGAAGTGCAATTTAAAACAAAATTTTTTTTTATGATTTACCGAATTTAAAAAAATCTAAAAATTATCAGACGTCGGCTGACTTCAGTATCATTAAAGTTAATCATATTTTAATTTAAATGGATTACTTACATGAAATTATTTATTTAATAATCATGTAATAATTGAGGGGAAACGGAAAAATTTAAATTCCGCGCTATATATAGAATAAACGTAAAATGCGCATGCGCGAATTTTATTTAAATTATAATATAATTATTAATAAAATATTTAAAACAAATGATACGATTAACTGACCTAACGATTAAGAAAAAGAATATGATAAAAAATAACAACTTAATCATGACTAAGGTGCTCGATAGTAAAATTTTTTTATGGATAATTAAAAAAATGATTTTAAAAAAATCAAAAGGGGACCTAACGAAAAACTTGGTGGACCTTAACGGAACTAACGGAGATCTATCGATTAAGGTCATTATCGTTGCGAAATCCTTAAAATAAACTGCTAAAATTGTGTAGGTAAATTTCATTTTTTAAAATCAGCGCGTATTTTTGTAGGTAAAAATCACTTACTCGACTGTTGATACAGTAAATTCATCATTAGTATTTATAAATACCCTGATAGCACGACTTGATCGTGAAAAAGTTGGTCATTCATTAGTTTCCAACTAACTTGACGACAAGTTGTCGACAACTTTAGCTTTTGCAACTTTTGGCTACAAGTTACCGCCAACTTTCTCAGAAAGTTGGCGCCAGTATTGAGATGCAACTGGAATGCAAGTTTCTGAGAAAATTGAAAGGAAACTTACCGTCAACTTATGATTGCCAACTTTTGCAAGCAACTTTCTCAGAAAGTGACCGTCAACTTATTGGATTTTCAATTTTTGCCACCAACTTTCTCAGAAAATGTCTATCAACTTTGGAGGGACCAACTGTTGGCGGCCAACTTGGTGTCCAGTTGCGGCTGCAAGTTTCTCGTCAGTTTCTCGCCAACTTGGCTATCAGGGTACCCTAATACCCTGATAGCCACCCTAACCGTAAGTTAATTACAAGCTACTGCTGTATTCTAAAAGGTAACTTAAAGGTGAGTGTTGGAGAGCAAGCAGTTACCTTTCAGTTGATCTTTCAATTGTCTGTAACTTTTTATTCAATTTGACTACAAGTGTTACTGTCAGACAATAAAGTTAAGTTGATTGAAAGTTTCACTTCAAATTGACGGCAAGTTTTTCTGTCCAGTTACATTCAAGTTACTGCCGTATTCTGAAGCCAATTTAAAGGAAAGTATTATCCAGCCAAGCTTGCCAGAAATTTTCTCGTTTAGTTAGCCGAAAATGTTTTACTGCAGAACTTGCAGAGTAAGGTGTGGCTATCAGGGTAGCCACACTCTAAATATAATTGCTTAGCAAGTTCTGCAGTGAAGCATCTACGGCTAACAACGACAAGTTTCTGGTAAGCCTTGGCTGGATAATACTTGCGTGCAAATTGATGCAAATCTACTGCCGTCAATTCGAAGTGAAACTTTCAACCAACTTAACGTCATTCTCTGACAGTAATACTTGTAGTCAAATTTTGAATTCAAGTTACAGAAAATTTACTGTCAACTTAAAGGTAACTGCTTGCTCTCCAACAATTTCCTTCAAGTTGGCTTCAGAATACGGCTGTAGCTTTAAGTTAATTTACGGTTAAGGTGACTATCAGTGTAGATTCATATATGAAGGAATTGTTATTCCTAACCTTTATTATTATTATAATAATCTTGTTTTTAGTCAATTAATTTATTTTAAGAAAAATTTTCTTACCCTTCGCGCAGTTTATAAACAGGCAAAGATTTTCGTTGTTGTTGTATATTTATATGAGTTTTATCATTTATAATCTTATCCTTTTGATTTGTCTCATTTTCTAATACTTTATTATTCGACGTTTCTCCAAAATTTACAATTGTTGGTTTTTTTGGTGTAAATTTTGAAAAATTTGCACCACTTATTACACTATATTTTGAATCTGCGTTATCATGGACACCCATGACTTATAAAATAAATTTAATAACAATGAAAAGTCTTTTAAACCTATTTAGAATTTGTGTACGACACTCACGCATGTGATTTACACTCATCAGAACAACAGCTGTTGCATGTTGCATGCGTTGAGTAAAATAAAAAAACATGCTCGTACTGTTATGACCTCCACCTATCGGGAGGTTGATTAGTTAATTCACTATATTTTAAATTATTTATATTGAGTTATTTCGCCCGGGAGTATTTAAATACTTCCGTAAAGTGTTTTGGCACGGCGATTATAAATTAGTAAAGGACTGTTCAATAGAAAAACAAAATTTACTTTGGTTGTTAATAATTCAAATTGAGAATATATTTTAGCTTAGTACAATGACATTCGCGCTCGAGCTTCTAGCTTATTCTAACTTGGAATATTTATCTTAAAAATTATTCTAACTCTAAGTTTGATGGGGCGTCATCCTTGGTGACCATGGCGGGGTGAGTTTCCCTCATTGGCTGCTGGGGGGGACGTAGTCGGGACCTCATGACGTCACAAAGTATCTCCGCCCCTCGAAGTTGAATCTTCTGCTCCGCCGCTTGGTCGACCTTCTCAACAGCTGCTGCGTTACCCGATGCTTGTACCGCTCGAGTTTTATTGCGGTCTCTAACCAGCTTACCCTCCCCTGATAGCCACCCTAACCATAAGTTAACTACAAGCTACTGCCGTATTTTAAAGGTAACTTAAAGGAAAGTGTTGGAGAGCAAGCAGGTTACCTTTAAGTTAACAGTAAATTGTCTGCAACTTTATATTTAATTTGACTACAAGTAATTAACGTCAGACAATGACGTTAAGTTGATTGAGAGTTTCTCTTCAAATTGACGGCAAGTTTTTCTGGCAAGTTACATTCAAGCTAGTGCCTTATTCTGAAGCCAACTTAAAGGAAAGTATTATACAGCCAAGGTTTGCCAGAAACTTTCTCGTTAAGTTAGCCGTAAATGTTTCACTGCAACCACTTGTAGAGCAATGTCTGGTTATCAGGGTAGCGTCAAATTTAAGCGACAAATAATACACGAGTATCGAAAGTCGATGTATCGATGTCAAGTCTTTCATATACATACAAAGTTGACGTATTATCTTTGTACCTTATAATTGATATTTATCTAGAGATGGGCAATTACCGGTATTTTCAATTTATGTGACGTGACCGTCACAGATACCGTATTGTGACGGTCACTGGCGTCACAAAATTTTTTTTGATAAGTCTGTTTTGCAAATGACGGTCACAAAACCGGTCACAGTTGTTACCGTCAAATACAACTATATAGACGTTTTGTGACGGTTTTTTTTTTTTTTTTAATTGATTATCTAGTTAAAATAAAACAATTTTTTTATGTTTTTTTCGTTATTTTATGATTTTACGGATATCGAGTATGATTCCTGTCTGTTTATGTAATTTATTAAAATAAATCAATATTCAAGTGCTTATATACATAGTCTACTTACCGGATTTTTTTGAAAAATATATTTTGTATAAAAAATTTAGCCAATTATTATTTTAATATCTTAAATTTATGACTTACATTATGACACACATTTTTAAAAAACAGATTTATTTATTTGTTTTTAGGTATTTTTGAGATCATTAGATATCTAATATATATTCATTTATTCATTACATATATTTTAATAATTTACTTTAAATATAAAAATAGATTCAAGCAGTAAAATTCGTCATAAAATAACTGACTGGTTAATTACCTAGCAATAACGCATTTGGATATGATCGTAATTTAGAATAAACAATATATTGAATTATGATTATACGCACACATATGTATTTAAATTAATAAAAAATAATAAATGTAAGTTTGCGATTTATTAAAAAGCTAAGCACATAGTACACAGTACCTGCACATTTCCCTCCAAAACATATTATTAGTCTTAATTCAAATGTATTCTGCTAGATGACAGTGATTTGTGACGGTCACGTCACAACTACAGTGGTCACAAAACCGTTTTGTGACGGTCAAAAGTAAGTAAAATTACTCGTCACGGGACCAGTGTCCATCTCTACTCAAAACTCATTGTATGGAGGGTAGAGGTACCTCTACCCTCCATAACTCATTGTAAGCATTTCCCCCGATAACCGGAATTTCTGATCAGAAAGTTGGTGTCCATAAGTTGCGACCAACTTGACGATAAGTTGTCGACAACTTTCAGATTTTGTAACTGTTGACTGAAAATTGTCTCCAAGTCTTCCAGAAATTTGGCGAGTAGATTGTCGCCAAGTTGCAGCCAACTTGGCTATTAGGGGTCAAAGAATCAAAGTAACAGTCGATATTATAACTCGTTACGTAAAACAAAAAACTATCTGATATTTCTCAATACTTATTTTGGCACTTGCTACATTTATGAAATCACAAAGTAGCAGATTGTTGTTTTGAAAAGATCGATTATTATCGATGCGATTGTTTAGTGACTTTGACGCTTATATAACCCGACAAGAAAAGCTAAATTAAATTTAGCTTTATCACTATATTTTTGCTGGGTGGCGCTCATGTTAAATTCTCATCACGTGATCGAATTTGACGCTAAAAAGCAGCGTCAAGCGTCAGCATTAAAAAGCACCTTTAGGTGCGGCCCAGCTGTAAGCTTTTTTTAATTTCTGTTCTGAAAATGAAGGAACAGCAATAATAATCGACTTTTTGAAATTGAGATTTCTAATTACGTTCCCGATATTTATGTGACTCGAATGATAAAAATCTTCCGTGGAAATTCGTCTTATGCATTTTTCCGAAAGCTAAAAAAATCGCTGTAATGATAATCAATTAATAAATCAATAGAAATCTAAAATTCGAGAATTTGTTGAGTACGGTCCAGCCCAAGTAGCACACTTGGTTTTGTGACATCTATGAGATAGCAGTTTTGAGGCTGTTCTTTGACATCAATAATGCACCAAAATATTGACAAAACAATCAAAAATTTATGTCACCAAAAAAATATCGGCTTAAAAGACGTGGCAATTCCCTAATTAAAAAATCTAATGTGAAATGATTTGAAAAATCTAAATTATTTCATTTTGTGTCATGTCATAAAATTATGATTTGAAATAATTCAAAATAATTTAAAATTCTTAACTTCGAATTATTTCAAATCATAAAATTATGATTTACAATAATTCAAAATAATTGAAAACCCTGATTAAGAAATCTAATTTGGAATGATTTAAGATTACATAACTCTTAATTGTTTTGAATTATTCCAAATTGTCTGAATTATTTTGCTTTCGAATTAATCATTTTAAATCATATTGAATTACAAAATAACGAAATATTATTTTCTGATTTGAAATTATTTAAAATGATTTGAACTCTCGAATCATTTCAAATTAAATCAAGGAACCAGTCATTGCAATATTATTTTCTAATTTGATTTAATTTGAAATGATTCAAGAGTTCAAATCATTTCAAATAATTCTGAATTGTTCGAGGAACTAGAAATTGCGATATAACTTTTTAATTTGATTTAATTTTAAATGATTCGAGCGTTCAAATTATTTCAAATAATTTTGAATTGTCCGAGGAACCAGAAATTACGATATTTATTTTCTAATTTGATTTAATTTGAAATGACTCGAGAGTTCAAATCATTTTAGATAATTTCAAATCAGAAAATAATATTTCGTTATTTTTTAATTCAATATGATTTAAAATGGTTCATTCCAAAATTTATACTCGAAAGCAAAATTATTCAGACAATTTGGAATCATTCAAAATAATTTATAGTTACGTAATCTCAAATCATTCCAAATGAGATTTCTTAATCAGGGTAAGTGACAACAAAAAGTAAATTACAAACAATTGTCAAATAAGTCATCTAAACGATTTTTTAATTGAAATTACTTATTTAAAAAAGGAAAAAGAAGACGGATTTTTTATGACTCATAAGACCGACTGTATGTCTTATTTATATAAAAAAAAACTTGACTTTGAGATAAAAAAAAATTTTTTTGGTCCTCTTTTAAGACATTTTTATAACATCTTAAAGTTGTCTCTCTGTGCTACTTGGGAACCTTAATAATAATTAAAGATTTAAATTCACACCAGTAAAAAAGTAATACAAACAACAGTTCATTGAAAAATTTATATTTATTAAAAATATTTAATAACAGTTTATAAAATCATTGTTGTTGAAACTTCATATAGTTTCGGTATAATTATATATGTATATATATCTTAAGAGTGTGCGAATAGAATTTGAATCGGATCAAATATTATTATCCAATTCAAAATTCAAATCGTCAAATTTAAAAGGTTCGTAAGTTTTCGAATTAATCGGAAGCTTTTTTCCATATTATGTAGTTCGAACTTCAAGTATTAAATTTGAATCTTATTTCATAAATTATAACATTTTTTGACACTAATTTACAAATAATTCGCAAGCTTTCTATTTTTTTTCTAAGTTCGAATATTAAATTTTAATCTCATTTCATAAATTATAAAATTTTTGTTACAATAATTTACGAATAATTTGATTTTTTCAAACAATTAAAAACTTACGAATATTTCAAATTATTGAATCAAGCTTAAATAAGTCCTGAATTCGAATTATTCGCGCACTCATATATTTTATTGGTCTTATATGTATCACAGAGTATTAGTGGGCGATCGGGAAGACACAATGAACGTTAATAGTATTTTATACATTTAGTACGAATTGGTATAAAACGCGAGTGTGGTAGTAATAATACTATTCATTTATATCAATCACATGAGCGTCTTATGCTAGTTCGTACTAGATACATACAATAGTACTTTTAACAAATGCTCAAACAATCTGTTATGTATATGGGGCATTCCACGCCGAATCAACCACTTTGGACCCGATCCCCTTTGATATGGCTGGAAATTTTTTCTCATTTTCTACCCCATCAAAAACGTTCCTCAGAATTTTTTCAAACTTTTTTGCCCGATCAAAAAAAAAGATGAATTTAGAAAAAAAAAGGCTTTTCTCTAATAAGCTTCAACTTTTTCAAAAATTGACTAACCAGGACGCTTTTTTTTTTTTTTTTTTTTTTTTTTTTTTTTTTTTTTTTTTTTTTTTCGTTATTAAATGTACTTTTTTAACAAAAATAGAAAAAAATTATTCAAAGTTGTCTTCTATCTTTTTTCTTACGTTTTCGAAAAGAATCAAAATTTTTTCAATTACCACTTTTTTTTTTAACACTAAGGCCCCTTAAATACCCCCATAAATCTCTAGAATGATGATATAAGAAAGAAGCTTAATTGAAAAATGTTTTTTAATGAGTTCCCTATTTTTAACAATAAATTTTAAGCCCCTAGTTTCACGATCGTCAATTAACTGTCATTTTTGTAATCGCTTGTATTTTAAACATAATTTTTTTGTGTCATCTGTCGATACATTAGAAGATATTTCTCAAGCATATGTAAAAAAAAATATTAAATACATATTTTTCTTATATACAATTAACTAATCATTTTACTAAAATCAGATCATCGGAGTGCACGGTATGCTGTTGCTTTTGCTTGTGTTGGCAGCTGAAAACAATTTTTCAGTTATAATTAATAATATAGTTAACAATGAATTAAATTTAACGTACTATTGGTCCAATACGGGATAAATAACGATTCCTAATAGTAATATCAGACTGTGGCTGTAGTAAGTCATCAGCAGTTAAATCTGATGTTGAACTTGCAGATAATAATTTTTCTCGCTCTACAGTATTTATAGTAGGACGATTTGCTTCGTAAATTTCTCGTTGTTTTGGTGTCATATTCAAATAACCACCAGTTTTCGATGAATCTGATATCCATATCAATGTGCTTGTAATTAATGAAACTATAAAATATTAAAATTATATCATTTGATTTATTTACATTGTGAAAAATGAATATTTTTGATTACATTGTTAACTTACTCCATAGCCAACTAAGGAAAAACATTTCCAACATGAAATATCCGCCTTTATCGACAATTATTCCAGCTAAAATAGAAACAACAGCTAATCCCAAATTTTGGACAGCTTGAGCACTAAAAAATATTTAAAATAAAATTTAAATTACTATTAATAAAAGTATAATTATAAATAGTTGATTGAATAAATTAAATCATACATTCCATAGGCCGTTCCTAATTGATATTCCGGAATAACAAGTGCGATAAGTGGCCAGAGACTACTAGCTAACATAGAATAAGATAGTCCCATAGTTATCATACAAATATACGGATCAATATTTGTAAATGCTAACAACCCATGTGCTGTTATCGTTCCAGTTATACTAATAAATACCCAAAGAACATTTTTTCCTGTTTTATCAACTACAAAACCAAACAGTGGTGATGCTATAGCTGAAATAGAATATACTAATGAGTTCACAGTATTGGCAGCTACTGGGTCATATTGATACTTTCTCTCAAAGTATACTCTGGAAAAAAAAAATATTATCAACATCAATTTGAATAAATAATATTTAATAATGAATTACTCAATATTTGCAATAACATACTTTCCTAATGCAATAAATGGAAATATTGCCACGTAATATGCAATGCAAATAACAACAATTAGCCAAAATATCCCTTTAAAATCCTTAACATCTGTTAACCTTACAACTTCTGGTTCTTCACCGTGACCTCTACGTAATAATGTTTCTGTACGTTTATCCATAAGGCCAAGTAAACAAGCACAAATCATAGAAAACACACATGTCAAAGATGCGAGAAATAAAACAATACCAATACATTCCGGTCCAGAATATTCTTTAGCAACATAGTTATATATAGGTTCCATTACTAAAAAGTTAACCGTTGATCCTACACGAGCAAAACTCAATTGTAATCCAAATACCATATTTAACTCTTTCCCTTTAAACCAAAGAACTGCATAACTGTTTTGTGCAACTGCCAAAGATTCAGCACCAATTCTATAATAATAATTATTTAATATTCAATTTTATGGGAAATATTCGATATTTTCAAATAATATTTACAGTTTATTTAATAAAATATAAATAAATACTTAAAATAATTTACCCAAAGACAAGTCTACCAAGCATCATGAGCCAAAATTTATCAATCATAGCACCTGTTGCAAAAATTATTTGTCCTGCTAACGCTAATCCCATGTATATAATTGTTCCCAATCTTATTCCAAATACACTATCGAGAAGAAATCCTCCAATAAAACAAAGAATAACGTTTGGCCACGAATAAATTGAGTATAGTAAAACAAATTTACTAGTTGATAAACCTAAATCACTTTTAAAATTATCTTGTAACGCGCCAGGATTGTCATAACAAAAATATGATCCTGTAATAAAATTTAAAAAATATGATGAAATAAACTATGTAAAATTATAATAATTATTATTTATTAAAATAATATTCTATAAAAATATAAAATTTACCAAAACCAAGAAGACACATAAGGGCTAGACCGGAAAATCTCCATAATCGTCCTTTAGGATGACAACAAACCTTCAAAGATTCATCATCATAACTGGATGCACTAAGAGTAGTGTCTGGAGTTTCTATTATTCCGCCTTCCATAATGTACCCGGTTATTTTTGACCTTCAAGTTTCTTTGTTGTCTAGCCAACTAAGTTTGTTCTTATAAATACGGAGTAAAATACGTTAACAACTGTCAAGACATACTAAGTATTAAATTATTTATTTTATATAAATATATAAAACTTCACCATAATTTAATTTACCAGCCGAAATTATATTATAACATTATAAAAAAAAACTTATTTTAAGAGAAAATAATCTACATTAATTTTTAAAACAAGATAAAAAGTTTGTCATCAATTGTACTGAGCCACACTAATATTGGACAATATGACACTTCTTTCATTACATCATTTAATGTATAGTTACGCAAATTAATATTCTACACACATGAAAAAATTAGTACTATAGTAGAGTAAATGTTATTAACAATAAAATTAATTCTTGACCGTAAAGTTCACTTAGTTGATAAATTATAACTTATGATTTGTGATCATTTATGTTATTAGAATACGTAATTTTGATAACAACAATTAGTGTTCTATCAATATTGTCAATTTTTTCGTTAAAAGGTTGTTCAAAAATAAACAAACCAATATAATTTATTTATTGATGAATAAAAGTCGTTTTTAACTATTAATAAATTTTTTATTATTAGTAAATTATGATCCTGAAGTTAGTAGACAATTAAAAATTTTCAGATTTCGTTTGCAACAAATCAATTACAAAATGAAAAACACAAAATCTATAAATATGCACAAGTAGAAAATTAAAAAAACTATAGATAAAATTTTTTAAAATACATATCGTTTTGAAAAAAATCCGAAAATTATGAGACGTCAGTTAACTTCAATATCATGATAAATTAAAAGCCTTTCAATTGCTTTTTAATTATGCACACAGCTATAGTCTGTGACACACGATGTAAAACAGCACATCCAAACACTACGCACTAGTTTTTCATGTCTCTCAAGTGTGTAAGCAGTATCGAATAATAGTTTATAGAATACACGATGCTTGATTTTTTCTCATGGCCAGAATATTAAAAGATTGGAAATTTTGCGAGTGTGAATGTAGCAGAAATCAGACAAATTTAAAATTATAAATAAGTAGAGTAAATTATTTAAAAAATAATGTTTATAAAAAATGCACTTATTAATTTTTTAATTTTTAAAATGCGCATTTTTTAAAAATTTTATTTCATTAATTATTTACTCTATTTATTAATAATTTTAAATTTGTCTGATGTCTGCTACATTCACACTCATGAAATTTTAGCTTTTGTTTCTTTTCGGCCGATGTTCGGGTCATTTCGTAGTTGGTGTCCGCCATATTTGATTACATGATACATATACTTAAAGTCCTCCCAGAAAGTAAGTCGCCGTCGGTTTTTACCCCCACTATGGAAAAACAAGTCTAATCTCACGCCGTTATTACACATTAACACTACAAACCGAAAATTTCCGACAATTCCCGACGGCGATTTACTCTCTGGGAGGACTTTACAAAATAATAGTGCAATATTGTGCTGTGTTTATCCGCATAAATATGTAAAGTTTATAATTTAATAGTTAATATTTTTTAGATAAATACTATTAAGAGGTTAAATAACATTAAAAATAAAAAATAAATGATGTTTTCGTAAGAAACCTGTATTTGAAATATTATATGCGCATGCGCAGAAGCCATGAGATTTTTTCTCATGGCCAAAGTAAATAAGGTGAGTCAAAACACCCATGTCCTGAAGGATTAAATGCGCGGAAGAGTTATTAGAAACAATCAAATAATTAAAAAGTAATTAAAAATAAGTACTCCTTAAATGAACGTTTGCTCCTTACATTTAAAAATAACCGATTATATATTGCCAGATACGTTTGTAAAGTTTAACCTAAAACTTAAAAACTGAAATTATTATTTTTGTTTTTTCAAGTAAATAAATATTATCCTACCAAAAACAGATTCTCTGTATAAAATCGCGCCAAGTACACGTTTAAAATTTTTTACAATTAAAAAAGATTCTTCTTACAAAAAAAAAATAAATCAAATCGAAAAAATACCAAGTACTTAATATAATTCGAAATCATGGAAAACATTTTCATAGAATTGAAAAAAAAAGTTTCAATGTTCTTGGTGTGCGTTACTAAATTTATTCAAGCAAAATTAATTTCTAGAATTAATTTCGCTTATAAATTATTTTCTTATAAAATTGAATGATATTCTTTTTTTTTTCAGTTTAAAGGCACACCAAGTACATTGAAATTTTTTTTTTCAATTCTATGAAAATGTTTTCCATGATTTCGAATTATATTAGGTACTTGATATTTTTTCGATTTGATTCATTTTTTTTTGTAAAAAGAATCTTTTTTTAATTGTAAAAAATTTTAAACGTGTACTTGGCGCGATTTTATACAGAGAATCTGTTTTTGGTAGGATTTGTCTTTTTTTTGTCGTGTTGATTATTAATGATTTAATATACATTATTAAAAATCCATTTATAATTGAAGACAAGTTAGCCTATATTGTTTATAGTATTATTTTGTAGAAACAATAAAATTCTTTGTTAACAATTGCAGTAATTTTTTACTGCTAAATATCATAATTTGATTAATTAATTTTTATAAGACAAAGAGCTACAGTTGTTTAACAACAGTTCCCTTTAAAGTTAACGTCAAATACATTTGTCAACGTCGGATTTTTCTGTTAGTAATTTAAAACATCAAATGGCTTAGTAGTTTGACCTCCCAGATCCTTCTACCTATTACAACTAGCATATGGGACTAACTACTTACCCTCTGACCCAATGGAATGCTTTTTTTTCAGAATTTTAATGGATTATATATATATTAGACTGGGCCAAAAAAATCGGCTATTTTTTTTCTCTTTCGATACTGTGAAAATATTATTCCTGGTGACCAAAAAAAATTATTGTGCAAGTTTGAGCCCTTAATATTGATATTAACAGGTGTATCGTTACGACTAAGCGTTTTGAAAGAAATTTCATTTCTTACCCAAAACTCGTAAATTACCTTTCTGAAAAATTTGATCAATGTATATTTTTAAAGGGAATTAAATTCCCTACAAAAAATCTCTCAGTAAATTGTCGTAAAACGAGCCGTTTCCTCGTCACCGTGCCTTAAACATTGATTTGTTTTTTAAATTCTTTGTTTCTATTTTGGATTTTTGTAACTACTAGAAATATTAAAATTTTTTTTAGTCAAGATATATATTCTTGAAGTAAATTTAATGCTCTACAAAAAAGGTCTCTTAACATTTTTTACTAAATTCACTCCTTCTAAAGTTATTCAGGTTATTGAAGTCGTTTTGACTCAACTTTAACCTTGGATAACTTTCGAAGGAGTGAGATTAGCTTAGAAAAGTAAACTTGTCGCACGCAAATTTACTTGTCGCATGCAGAATATCGTGTATAACCCACAAAAATGTCGCGGCAACAGTTGAATCAGCAAAAAGCTACTTGGATAATAAAACAGCGAGCACTAAGATAGTACTCATATCGCATCTCTCGCGGACCTGGAATCACTGAAAAATCACAGTGAGATTATAGTAAAAACATTGTGAGACCATGATGAAATTACGTTGAATTCACCATGATTTTGTGCCATTCGGTCACTGTAGTTTTATGGTTATCTCACAGTGATTCGATAGTGGTTTCACAGCAAATTCACAGTGAATTTACAGTGAACTTACAGTAAATTCACAGTGAATTCACAGTGAACTTACAGTAAATTCACAGTGAAAATACACGGAGAAAAAATGTAGAAAATTTCACTAAAAAATATGAAAATAATTTTACTATATCCAGTTCAGTAAATTTTACTATATTAGAATGG
This sequence comes from Microplitis deprimator, assembly GCA_964016945.1. Taxonomy (NCBI): domain Eukaryota; kingdom Metazoa; phylum Arthropoda; class Insecta; order Hymenoptera; family Braconidae; genus Microplitis; species Microplitis deprimator. The sequence goes on along the minus strand of OZ024714.1, from coordinate 9,045,568 downwards.
AAACAAATCAAATTAAATTTTTAATAACTTCTAACTTTTTATCATTAGTGCTATCATTTTGATTATTATTGTTATTTATGTCATCTGTATTAGTGTTCGTATCGATTTTTATTTTTAAAAATCACTTGTTTTAACCGAAATTCGAACCATGATCTCCCGCGTGCGAGTCCTTTCCTATGTCTAACGGCCTGATGTTTCCTTTGAACAAAAGTTTCTGAACTTTTAATCCTACCAAAAACAGATTCTCTGTATAAAATCGCGCCAAGTACACGTTTAAAATTTTTTACAATTAAAAAAAGATTTTTTTTACAAAAAAAATGAATCCAATCCAAAAAATACCAAGTACCTAAGACAATTCGAAATCATAAACTACAATTTCATAGAATTCAAAAAAAAATTTAAAAAAAAAAAATTTCAATGTACTTGGTGTGCGTTACTAAATTTATTCAAGCAAAATAAATTTATAGAATTGATTTCGCATATCAATTATTTTCTAATAAAATTGAATGATATTTTTTTTTTTTCAGTATATAGGCACACCAAGTACATTGAAATTTTTTTTTTTTAATTTTTTTTTGAATTCTATGAAATTGTAGTTTATGATTTCGAATTGTCTTAGGTACTTGGTATTTTTTCGATTTGATTCATTTTTTTTGTAAAAAAAATCTTTTTTTAATTGTAAAAAATTTTAAACGTGTACTTGGCGCGATTTTATACAGAGAATCTGTTTTTGGTAGGATTTGTCTTTTTTTTGTCGTGTTGATTGTTAATGATTTTAATAATATACACTATTAGAAATCGATTTATAGTTTAAACCGCTGCTGCTGCTGGAGCTACTGGTGGGACTATCGCTGCTGCTGCTGGAAGAGTTGTGGTGGTGGCGGTAGCTGCCAGTAATTTGGGTTGGCCTGTGGAAAAGGTGGCTGATAATAATATTGAGCACGTCCACGGGCCAACCTATTGTACGCTCGAATGGCTGCATCAGCAGCCGTTTGAGCTTCAATGAGCTCCCTTTCTTCTGAAAAAAAAAATCCTATTAATTAATACGATTTCGATAAATTTGAAAATTGACGTTGATAAGTTCATATATACACGAAAAAAAAAAAATTTACAAATTACTATTTGAAATTATAACCCGGAACCCGGTTATCAAGATGGGGAATTTTAACATTCAAGTAGTAAATTTTATCATACGTGTCGTCTATTTTCTAAGTATCAGTTACGATTTTTAAAGTTCAAATAGTAATTTTTCTTACATAGACAATAAATTTTCATACTTATCCTGTAATTATTCACGTTTGAATCATAAACGAAAAAATTACTATTTAGAATGATGGTATTTACTGATCACTTTATCATTATATTACTTGTCATTCTCAATTTATATAGTTCATTTTTTTCCGTATAAGTTCATATATATACATACATACACTTTATATATATATATATATATATATTTATATATATTTATATATGCAGAATACAAAGCTGCCTTGGCTGAAAAATTATTTGTTTGATAAAAAATTTTCTTCGATTAACGCACTTATTATCGGTATGTGTAAAAATATATATGAATAAATGTACATATCTTTACACAAATGGAAAATGAGACTATCTTGGCCAAAAGTAATTTAATGCCAAACAAATAATTTTTGATCCAAGGTAGCCGTTTTTTCTGCATCAATATATATATATATATATATATATATATATATATATATATATATATATATATATACATATGAATGACAACGAGTGTACTTACCGTTGAAATTTTCTCTGTTGCTCATCGTTTTCTGTAAATAAATAAAAAAATAATTAATAATTAACAAAATTTTGGGCTTTGCATAAATATTATTATTTTACTTCAAACATATGCATAATAATGAAAATAGCAGACATTAGACATTTGTTTATTTTTCAATAAGCATAAGTTGATTGTAAGTAAATAAATGAAAGTTTTTGACATATAATTTAAACAAGTTCTTTTTATAAGTATTTTAGTTGTTTATTTAAAAAAAAAAATTATTTAATTGTCTGCCACTTTCAGAATTATGAAAAAAATATATTTAAATGTTTAAAGTAAAAAATAGAAAAGAACAAGTGTACTTACGCGTTTGTTGTTAGCAAATGAATGATGACCGTTTCTTCATAGTAACATTGTTGGTCCTTTATTTTAGTTATTTTTTTTTTGGCGCGCAACTTATAAAAATTAACATCAATAAAGGGATCAATTGACCGGTCAACTCGTATGGTAATCTATAGTTTTTACCGTTAGAGTTGTTTATTCTCAATGTTGGTATCACAGAATGACAATAAATTTGACAACAGCCCTGATAGCCCAGCTGACAGCAAGCTAACCTGGTGCAACAAATTGTCTCACCAAGTTGGCTGCGAAAATTGGCATGTTCATAAGTTGACATTATCTACTCGCCAACTTTCTAAGAAAGTTGGTGGCAAAAGTTAACATTCCATTAGTTAATGAAAAGTTGTCTTCAATTTTCTTAGAAAGTTGGCGAGAGGTTGTAGCAGTAGATTGTTGTCAAATTTCTGGGACAGTTAGTAATAATTGTAGTCAACATGTAATTACGAGAACTGAAAAAATTTCATGACCACTTGTCTACACCTTGATAGCAACCAATTGACATCTTTTCTTACCAAACAATTTGGCTATCACGGAGCAACTCTACTCCATGTAACTATTAGTTACATGATGACTAAAATGAAATCTCTCTCATATCAAATATATCTCAATGACCTGTTAAGCTCAACCAACAGTCACATTAAAGCAGATGAGAACTCTCTCAGTGATAAACATTTTAACTCGAAAACTGAAAGAAAAGATTTGACATCTCGGTGACGTCTAGTACCCATAAAAAATTTAGTTTCAATTTTTTTCTCTCTCACACATAAAATTACATAGAAACTTGAAGTTAAATATCAGTTTTAATTTTCCGTCAAATTTATAAGCTATTTTACGTATAAAAAAGCTAACAAGTTAAACTAATACTTCTTATCTATACTTTACGTCATTAAGATGTTAAAAGTTTCATTTCAATTTCAATTTCTTAGCTGAAACTCTGGTTTCCTGGGTTTCCGCTGAGATTGGAAATCTTGACGAAGCACGAACATTTGTATACAACTTGCTATATGATTTGACGTAAATTTACTAACCAAAATGGAATGCAAATTCACTTCTAAAATTGTATACATACTAATTGTGGTCAAAAAAAGAAAATGCCCGAAGTTAACGGATACTTGACAAAAAATTCAAGGAAGTGGTTACGTCCTCAGTGGCCAAAAGTGCCTCCACCTGTCAATCAATTAGTGAACTCGAAAAACCTAAATAGCTTGTACACTCGTTGTCATTAATGCCTGGTCCCCCAGACTATATAGAAAATTTTAGACAGGTAGGAGGTCAGGCATTAATGACAACGAGTGTACCCTAATAGCCACTTTGCATTGAAATTGACGGTAATTTAATGTTGAAATTACCTGAAATCTGCTGCCCGAATTTGCAGACAGTTTCGCAGCCAAAGTTGAAAATAAAAATTTGCGGTTAATTTTTATTCAATTTTAAGGTAAACTTGTATACGAGAAAAAACAGTCAGTAATGTTTCTTACCATTTCAGAAGGTAAGCAAATTTATACGTAAAATTGTCTACAATTTGAGCGTAAAAATATACTTAACAATTTTTCAAGTGAAATTAACGATAAATTGACATAAAATTTGCCTGAAAATTAAAGACAACTTTTTTCTAGTCAACTTTTGAAGTGAATTTACATTCTAATTTGGACAGTTAATTTACGTCAAATTCAATAGCAAGTTGCATACAAATTGTCGTAAAAAACGGAAAAGTCCGATGTTGACGGAAATTTGACAAAAAATTCAAGGAAACTTTGGTAAAGTAAACTTTTGCTAAAGCAAGCTGTGCTATTAGGGTATACAAGCTGTCGTCAGTAACGAAAAAGCCCGAAATTGACATATATTTGACGAAAAATTCAAGGAAACTTTTATTCCAGTTTTGCTGTCGAATTGTCGGCAAATTCGGACAGTAAATTTTAGTAATTTTATTTGTCAAATTAGCGTCAATTTTAAGCTAAAGTAGCTATTGGGGTATTTACTAACTATATTTACTATACTAAATCTTACTGACCCTACCCTGATAGCCATAATCACCGTAATTTAGCTACAAGCTACTGGCGTATTCTAAAGGTAACTTAAAGGAAAGTGTCGGAGAGCAAGCAGTTACTTTTAATTAATTTGACCGTAAATTGTCTGTAACTTGAATTCAATTTGACTACAAGTGTTACTGTCAGACAATCACGTTAAGTTAATTGAAAGTTTCACTTTAAATTGACGGCAAATTTTTCTGTAAAATTACATTCAGATCAGGGTAATAGCACAGTTTGCTTTGGCAAAACTTTACTTACAAAAGTTTCCTTAAATTTTTCGTCAAATCTCCGTCAACTTCGGACTTTTCCGTTTTTTACGACAATTTGTATGCAACTTCCTCTACATTGCACGTAAATTTACTACCCGAATTAGAATGCAAATTCCCTTCAAAAGTTAACTAGAAAAAAGTTGTCGTCAATTTTCAGGCAAATTGTATGTCAATTTATTGTTAATTTGAACTTGAAAAATTATTAAGCATTGTCTTAGCGTCAAATTGTAGATATTTTTATGTATAAATTTGCTTACCTTCTGAAATAGTAAAAATTACCTTCTGAAATAGTAAAAACGATCAAGCAAAAATTCCCTGTAAATCTTTCTCTCTAACTTTTGCTATCGGGCAGCAAATTTCAGGCAATTTTAATGTCAAATTACAGTCAATTTTGAGCTAAAGTGGCCATTAGGGGATTTTATAAATCAGGACTTAGTTCGGCCAAAGACAGCCAATTACAACATCTGTATCCGTCATCGCTCTAAATTACACGATTTTGATACCACCTAGCGGATTTAACTAACCCTGATAGCCGTCGTAACCGTAATTTAACTACAAGCTACTGCCGTAATTCTAAAGGTAACTTAAAGGAAAGTGTTGGAGAGCCAAGCTTGCCAGAAACTTTTTCGTTAAGTTAGCCGAAAGTGTTTCACGGCAGACCTTACTGAGAAAGCTGTGGCTATCAGGATAGATAGATAGAACTTGAAAAAATAAGAAACAAAAATTTTAGCAACCTACAAATAATATTTTTGTGATATACATGTATGCAAAGTCGGGAAACATTAAAAAAATACAAGTAAACTCTGAATGAATGTGAAATGAATAAAAAAAAAAATTCATCTTAGATATTAAGAAAATTAACAAGGATTTATTCATGTTTATTTAGATCATTGATCGTCATCTCCTGATATGATATCGATAATAATTTAAAATTACGGATTGTTTGAAATTTTATATCAATTTTAATTTAACTCATGAAACTATAGTAAAAAATACCGACTGAAGCACCGCTGGTGGTGAATAAATGAATCATAGCTATAAAAAAATTTCAATGTTTTACTGAATCATGGCATTTCTTGTAACTTTTTATTCTCTGGCAGTGCCCTTTTTGCACGAAAAAATTTATAAAATTGTGTGTTTTGGGGGTGCTATAGTATATGCTGGCCTAATTTCATTATTTAAATTATTCTCATAACTAAAATGAATAAAATTTTATAGTTTTAAGACGAACAATCAATGATCTTTCGAATAGAGAAGGAATTTTCTAAAAATTTATTGTTTTAAAAAAGTTTTTAAAAATGAGAGCTAAAAAGAGCCAAAAACCAGTATGTCTCCGGTATATAGATACACGGCAGGCTCGCGCCATGACACTTCACACATATACATGTGTTTGAACGTGTACTTGGCGCGAGACACTACCGTGTCTCCTGAACACGGTAGGCTCGCACCATGACACTTCACACATTTACATATGTTTGAACGTGTACTTGGCGCGAGATACTACCGTGTCTCCTGAACACGGTAGGCTCGCACCATGACACTTCACACATATACATGTGTTTGAACGTGTACTTGGCGCGAGATACTACCGTGTCTCCTGATTTATGATAATATTCTTATTATTCTGTAATTTTTTTAGATTTTTACATTAATTTCATGGGGTTTTCTTTCATATGAGACATTTGTACAAAAAGCGCGGTAACTACGATCACAGATTTATCACTTTTTTCGCGGTGTATTCCACATTCAATTAAATAGCCGACAAATAAAATGCGTTCGGCATCGTGTATATTTTTTTGTTTTGGATTTTTACCCGTCCAAGATAATATGTCCATGAAATTTAATAACATTTTATTTATTTACCCTATCATCATATGGGTTACGCATTTAAAAGTGTAAGATACTATCCGACATGTTTTTTAAGCGACGCCTCCGTGTCAGTTCCCAATAATTTTGTATTGCCTTTATAATCCACCTATAAGAATTATAAAAAATTTTGTATACTAAAATACATGTTCACATCTAAATTACTCGTAATATTTTATATACTTCTTTATAATAATTGATATTTTAATACCTTGATATTTCGTTACATTGAAATTTTATAAAATCGATGATTAAGTAAATAAACAAGTTCGTAAGTGCGCATGTGGCTTATCATTTTTTTATACACAATTCGAGTAGTTGCAGCCGTAATGGGTTACGTTTCAAATACGTTACCCATGTTATAATAGGACTTATAAATAAAATAATACTAAATTTATCAGATATCTTATCTTGGACAGGTAAAAACCAAAAACAAAAAAATATATATGACGTAGAACGAATTTTATCTGTTGGTCATTTAATAAAGTGTAGAATAAACCGCGAAAAAAGCGATAAAATTATGACCGTAGTTACCGTGCTTTGCATCCAAACGAGTCATATAAAAGAAAAACCCCATGAAATCAATGCCAAAATATCTAAAAGTAAAAAAATAATTTCAATAACTTGTTTTTGTAATTAAATGTTTATTTACCTAAAAGAAAATAAAAATCATATTTTCAGTTTTTAATTTTTAGGTTAAACTTTACAAACGTACCTGGCAATATAAAATAATCGGTTTTTTTGAAATGCAAAGAGCAAAACTTTCATGTGAGGAGTAATTTCATTTATTTTTAATAACTTCTCCCACGCTTTTAATTTATTAACTTTTTTCAAAATTACCAAAATAATTTTCTAATAGCATTGAACTATCACCAGCCTTCGGAAACTTATGGAAAACCACGTTAAAATTTTTATTTTCTTTACTCTGACAATCTCTAACTATACAACATACTCTACTTTTTGTCTTTTTACGTTTTGTAAATATTCCAACTTCCATTTTAATATTTATTTCTTAATAATTTCTTGTAGAAAAATTATTTCTTATGTTTACAGCATGCATTAACTGTGTATTTACTCGACTTTTGTAACCCATCATTAGTTTGATTTTTTACCACCAGATTGCGTGACCCTGTTTGTCAGTTTTCAATAATGTAATTTTGAATAAATTTCAAATTGAATCACTTTAAGTCGGCCATTTTTTTTTAATGAAATAGCGAAACCTGGTGGACATCACGAATATTTTTCTGTAGGTTTAATAAATAATACATAAGTAAATAAAAGTATTGAATAGAAAATAACATATGTAAAAAAAAAAAACTTTAAATCTATTGAGCAATTTCGAGAGTGAATTTATCATCAACTATATTACGAATGATATTATACTTAGTCAAGTAGTTAAAAATTAAAACCCCACACGCTTATGAATCGAAAAAGTTTAGTCTTTAATCTTTACTTTTTTACTTTTCATGCGATAGTTTAATAATTTTTCACCTCTCTGCCATTCCTTGCTCCAATATGTGATTGCTGTTTATTTGTGAGAGGTACAATAATTTGTAAAATTAAAATGATTTTATTAACTTTGTAATTATATAGTTGTTTATTCGAAAAAAGTATTTTAATGCGTCTGCTACCAAGCAGTAAACATTGTATCATTTGTATACTGTAGTTTCTTACAATTAACTTCTGGTTGTTTTTCTGTCAGTGATGTAAACTTTTTTTTTATTTTTAGTGCAAGAAAATAAGGATCCCATTGATTACACCTAATAAAATTAGTTTATATCATGTCGGAAAAATCACGAAAAACTATTACTCGATTTCATCCAAGTCATGGTGAAAATATAATACTTTGTGATGATAATACAGTAGCTTATCGCAAACAAAGTTTTGCTAATGCAATAACATTTAGTGAAAAACCTTTACTTCCTGGTGAAATTTTTCTTTTGGAAATAGAAAAATATGAACGAGGATGGAGTGGTCATATGAGGCTAGGCCTAACCCAAATTGATCCTGTAACAGCTGATAAAAAAGGCTTACCTCAATATGCATTACCCAATTTAGTAAATATGGGCTCTAGTTGGGTATTCGCAATAACTCAAAGTCATAATATTTACTTTAGTGTCAGTGAAGGTAGAGACTATAATGATAGATAATATAAAAAACATTTATTCTGTAGTTATATATATAATAATTTAAAAAATATCAATGTTCTTTTAATATTAATATAATTATAAAAAAGATAGTTATAAATATTATTCAACTTTTTTTTTTTAAGGTGATACAAATCCTCATCATGAAAAGAAATTAATTACTGATGGCATAACTGTACAGACTTCACGTGGAATCATTCCTTATACGGCGTTAAAACCAAACACAGTTGGTTCATGTCAAAATCTTTTGCCGACAGAAACTGGTAGTCGTATTGGTGTTATGTACGTACCACAACGTGGTACTGATTTAGCAGAAATGCATTTTATTATTAATGGAGTGGATCAAGGTGTATGTGGAAAAGACATTCCTTATAAAGAAAAACCAATACATGCAGTTGTTGATGTTTATGGTACAACGAAGCAAGTCAGAATTATTCAACTCTATGCTGGTATTAAAATTTTTTTTAATATTAATTGTGATTATAATTATTTTTATATTTATTAATTTAATATATTTTAATTTCAGTTTCTACGTTACAAAGTGCTTGTCGGGACGCTATTTTACAATATACAAAAGAAAACGCGGTCAATTTGTTACCATTACCACAAATGCTTAAAGACTTTTTACTTTATCAATGATAATAATTTAGAAACGAGTTATCGTAACAGTTTTTTTGCTTTTTTATAATAATTAAGATATTTCGATTTAATGATAAAATCAGGCAGGTCCTTTTATCATTATTAGTCTCTTCTTGACTTCAATCATTTATTGTAAATTATTCCATTTTACATTTGAGATTTTACAGAGAAAAATTCTATATATCATTATCATATAATTGAATGAAAATAATGAATTTTATTATTTATCGATATTCCACGAACAACTGTAACATTTTTTAATTTTTTTTTATCAGTGTGTTAATATCTTATACTAAACTTAACCATATAAAAAAAATATGCTACTTGGCAGTCAGAATCGAAAGTAGATTTTTCAAAAACAATTTTAAACCTTCATAAAATCGGTAAAAAATATAAAATAAAAATAAAAAAAATTAAACTGAAACTTATTCCACCAGTTTCTACGTACCTTGTTCAGAATCTAAGTCATTTCAGAAAAAAATTATACGAAAAAGGACCCATGAAGATCGAATTTTTTGTTATGTTGAAAATTTTAAATGACCACCATATTTCTACTAATTGGCCGATTCAACTTATCTTTGAACTTGATTACGGTAATCGCCGAAAGAATAACTAGACCAATTTTTATTGTAATCCTTACAGAAATGTGGTCGCGTTATAGATGTGTCGTTCCATGTCAAATCGATCGATAGTTGGAATTGGCCCCTTTCGATTTGGTTGAAATTTGGTCAGAAATTTTCTTTCATCCTATGAGGAAGTTTTACCAACGGAAAAAAATTTTAAATATTTTTATCAGAAGTTATCCAAAACTCAAAATCTTACCGTTTTTCGACATTTCCAAGTTTATTTTTTGAATATCTCGAAAACTATTAGAGTTACAAGAACCGGCCTTGGTTCATTTCAAAGAGCAGACTTACGGCTACAAAAAAAATATATATTTGAAAAAAAAATCGAAAAATTGCACAATTTTGAAATGTTCAACATTGAATAATTCAAAAACTTATTTTTTTTTTGGCTCAAATTCTTTTGTAGACTACCTTCATCTTTCTTATAAGACCCTTAAATTTTTAGAGAGGTATTTTTTTTTTTCGAAAATATGAATTTTTGAAATGACAAATTTAATTTTTTTTTTTCCGCAACCACTGAATGAAATAATTAGTCCAAGATTTATTTGTGGAGTTCCTCGAAATGATATAAAAAATGAAAAAATCCATCGTTACTGGAAGAAAACCCTGTTTGGCTATTTTTTATTAACAAAAAACGATTTCTATAGGACGACCGCGTAAATAAACTGCTCTAAATTGAAAATTATTCATTGGATCAGATCAAAGCTCAAAAGAAGTGTAATTTTCCGGGAAAGAATGATTTTGCATAATTATATATAATTATATAATCACTTATATATGATCAGATCCAAAAAATTGGCTAGATCTGATTATATATAATCTGTAACGTAAATTTTACTTATTACTCGATAAACTCAACAAAAGTACACATACATTTCTACTCAATAAAATTACTGAATTATTCGAACTTAAATTACACAAAATCGGGCTACGTTACACTTCGCCCACCGATCACTCCTCTCATTTCCTCCAGATCCTGACGGGCGCCAGCCGACTTTTATTTCCCCGGTATCGACAACCGGTCTAAACGTACACGTAAATTAAAACCTAAAATCTAAATCCTTCGGAGATGAGAGAAATGAACGGTGGTAGCGGCATGTCCTTGTGCGCTCAGTATGCTAGGTTGTGGAGAGAGGGTCGCGGTTCTTTTGACGCGTAAGAAGCCAATTAATCACATTTAAATTAAAATAAAATAAAGAAAAGAAAATAAAATAAAATACCGTACAGATGACGCGAGAGTGACGTGGAGGGCCCAAATGGCCCGCGGTCGAGTACTCTCGGTCCATCAACCGAATAAATACCTGAGTACGCCATCGGGAACCTCTCGTGGACGACGAATCACAAAACTTAACACAATAATTAATAAAATAAAATAAAATAATGCGGTAATTCGCGACAACAATCAACACGACAAACGGCTCCAAGAGCGCAATTCACCGAGCCACAAGCTCCAAAACGACGACAGTCTAGGGTTGCGGTCGAGGTCCACCTCAGAGACTCTCCGACTCGCCACCGCTCGCTTCCAAACTCCAAACTCGACTCCTGGGCCGGCTCGTACTCGAGCGACTCCGAATTCCAACTCTCCGACTCCATGGTCTACTCTCAACTATTCTTCTCTGTCCTCCCACTCCATTCACTCGCGCGCTATACTATTTCCAGTCACTCTCACATCCTCGCTTCTCCATCCATTCTTCCCCCACTACATACAAGCCGTGGACTCACGGGTCTTCCCGCAATGTCACTCCCCGTGATATCCGAAGTTAGCGAATTTTTGGCTTCCTTGAGCATCGCACACGAGGCCTGCCATCCCCAAATAAACGTAAACATACCCCTGCTAACTCCGGGTATTAACACAAAGGGGCGGCGACATCTCAGTCGCTCCTCCGTGATCACCACGTCAACCCCGAGGGCTAAGCCTAGGCCTAGTCGTCATTACTGGTCGGGAGGCACGTTATCTTGGCCACTATCCGCGACACAGCTAGACATTCCCCGTTAAATCCACGCTCCATCACACAGACGATCCAAAACATACACTGTACCGTATACTTACTCGTACTCTCAACACACTTAACTCACCGCACATACATACTCCATACTCTCAACTCATCATCTACTATACTCAACTCGACACACGTACGAACTCTATCTCTCTCTAACACACAGAATCACACGTACTCCATCTCCACTCTGCCTCCTCGGCAATGTAACGTCACAAATCATATATGATTATATATAATCATGCATGAACGAATATAGTAATTTTTAGAATCTCATTTAGAATATCTGTAAATTATTAATTAAGTAATTTATTTAGGATTTATTGTTTTCATCAATATAAATGTCGGTTAAATTAAAAAAAAAAAAAAAAAATTACTATCCGTTCACTAATATTTTAATACGAGGTCACCCGTACAATTAATGTCCCACGTCGATGATGCTTAACCTTGGTTATCGCTGGATTGTAGTCTGATCCTCTAGTCTGTTGCACACTTATAATTGATGGAAGATTATGGCATTACTTAACTCAAATAATCAAATTGATACATCCTACGTAAATAATGCACCTAATGATGCGAATTTGGTTTTGTACATAAATTACAATAGAATTCATTAGATACATATAATCAAATCTATTTATCTATAAACTTATAAATATTCGTATATAAATCGATATCGATTTATATTTTTAAATTGCTGTCGAAACCTTTGAACAGTTTTTAAGTATTGGGGATTTAAGTTTGATTGATAATTGACAAAATAAAAATTTAATAACATTGATATTAAAAAATTATCATATTATGTAATATATATATGTATATATATATATATATATATATATATATATATATATATATATATATATATATATATATTATAACGGGTTTTTCACCACCGGGGATCTACCGGAGTGAAGTCTGAATACACTTACGCTTTTGGCAACCTTGTTCAAAATTTTAAGGTTGGGTGCCAGGTGATTTTATAATCACCAATAAACAATTATCAAAATCGGCTCAGGGTGGCGGATCGGGGAAAGGTCAGGCACTTAAGATTACGATAAATGATTGATCAGAATTAAAAAAAATTTCGTATATTAAACAGAAGCAATAATTGATCGGTATCACAAATAAAAATTATCAGTTACAACAAAATAATAAATGCCGTTGTCGGCTTGACTCGATATAAACAAAAAAAAAATAGTTCGTAAACGTCGTAGTCGATCAAAACACAAAATCAGTTCGTACAAAAAAAAACAGTCGGTTGACGAAATTACAATAAACTTATTTTAATTTTCGGACACACATACAACGTAGTTCTTAACGGAATACTCGACTGGTGACGTCAGAGTACTTTACACGGCCAGACTCAGCTGCCGCAACGAATGAGAAAGAGATAATCCGCAATTCTCAGAAATACTCGACTGAAATAAAATAAAATATAAAATAATATCTTATTTCGGTAACGCGTAAATTTTCACTATCATATAGTTATTACGCGTAATTAATTAATTAGTTTTTAATTATTACACGAGCGCGGTCACTTGTTCAATAATAACTTCACCCGTACACTTTATTCAGTTTGCCGATGCTTCAGCTTGTTCACTAAAGGCGGTTCGTATTGTTCATATAAGACGATTTACTTTTCACTCGGAATTAGTTCTCTCTCGATTAATTTAACGGGTCGTTGATCAAAACTCGGATTATTCTTCACGGCGTAAATCGAATTGTTCAAAAGTTGGAATCGGAATTGTTCATTTAGTCGGAGTCGAATATTGTTCAAAATACCAAAACGCGGCCGTTCAGGAGTGCCATAGACTGAGCCTAAAGTAGATATCATATCCTGTAGTAAATCAACGAATGACCGATAAATTTTAAGGATGGAACTATAATAAACTTTTCAAAAAAAAAGTTGTTATGAAAAAATGTTAAATCCAAGGACCGAAAAAAAATATAATGACTGTTTAAATTATTGATAAAAAAGCCTCAAAGCATTATAAAAACATAACTGAAATGAATCACATCAGTTTAAAGTAATTACTAGAATGTAACCGTAGGCTGATATTATTATTGTGTTGTATAGCCGCCAAGTTGACTATAGCGTGAAACGTTCTTTTAATTCGCCCTTCGGAACTTAGAGGCGTTCAGCTCGCGGAGGAAAATTGTAGGATTTAAAAAGCGCGCGATGTCTGGCTATTTGAATTTAAATTAGGTTTAAATATTTTTATACGTAGTTAGAATTTTATATTAATAAATAAAAACAATTCATTTAATCGTTAGAAGAATAATAGTGATATTTTATTCGTATATTTTACACAAAATTTAGATTGAATTTTACGAGTATTTTAACTCTCTAAAATTCCAACGTGCAAGTTGGTTACCAAGCTTAGAATCGAATGATGTCCGCAACGTAGAATGTGTTCATCCTTCGTTTTTCTTCCGTGATCCCCTTTTTTAGAGAGGGGGTGTATGAGTAGTCAAAGGTGTTTGCGTGCGCTGCTGTTGAGTCCCAACGCTACTCGCCTTCATCCCCTCTCAGCATCGTAAGTCCGTGCGGACTTTTACGTCACAGCAACTTCGTTTTTCCCGGGACTGTCGCTGCCAAGGAGTCCAGTCCTATTGTCCCCAGCTTAGGCCCAGCAAAATAATCCCTTAATTAGTTTATGAATATTTTGGGAAAGTTTTGCCAACAAGAGGATTATAGCAAAAAATATGGGATTAGACATCTGGTGAGGAATCCTCGTGGGTTTTCCCAAAATATTCAACTAGCTTACATTCTAAGTGACCATTACAATAATTGTAGTTTTATTTTAGTTTTATTTTATTTCTACGGTATTACTATATCTATAGATTTATATATCTATTTTTATATTTGATTATTTATTTTATTTATTTTGTATCTAAATGTTTATCCTATATTTAAATATTTATTCTATATCTAAGTACATAAGATATTCGAAAATTCCCGCGTATAGGATTAATTGTTTTATTTCATTTTTCTATAGGGTGGTCATAGAGAGCGCAGTGTAACCAGCTGGCTACACAACAATTGGTTATTTAAAAAAAAAGTCACAACATAAATATACCAAAACTACTCCGAACATCAGACGCACTGTCAACCCTCTCAATAGAAAATTCAACTGTTGGTAAAGTAATTTCCCAGCGATAACAAGTGAAATAGGTATGAACGGCGGATAAATACAAGAAAGTACAAGCAGTTGCAAAAGTATTTGAGATAATTTTTTCATGTTAACTTTTTGGGTTCATGATGAGAAATAATTAATTTTTAGAATATTTTTTAGGCAATAAATAATATTAAGTTATAATGTTTAAATATGAGACAACATAAATATATCATGCTTAAGTAATAAATTTTATAAACATCCGAAAACATTGGTATTAAAAATTAAAAAACCTCAGCTGTTAAAAATTTTGATTAATTATTTATTTTAATATCTTATTAAAGTTAATACAAAAAGTTATAATTTTATTCAAAGAAACTCATATAATTAAGTTAAATATTAAAAGAAAATAAATATTTTTTTACTAGCAATATTCTTATAAATACTAATAAAAACAAATAATTTTTTATCATTCATGCAATATAAGTGCTGTCTAATAACGTAGTCATAATTTCGCCGAGGTATAGCATTAAAAAGAAATTATTTTCAGTTTTTATCAATTAGGAGTTATAATAATAAACTTGTTGAATAAATTTTATAGTCTAATAATAAATTTGAAAGTTCGTATTGTAAAATTGAGATAAAGATTTTATTGAAACGCACGCAGATAATCGTTTAACGCACACAAATGTCGTGGAAACAGTTGAATGGGCAAACAGCTATTTAGCAAACAAAAGAGCGTGCACTAAGACAGCGCTTATATTGCATGAATGATAAAAAATTATTTGTTTTTATTAGTATTTATAAGAATATTGCTAGTAAAAAAATATTTATTTTCTTTTAATATTTAACTTAATTATATGAGTTTCTTTGAATAAAATTATAACTTTTTGTATTAACTTTAATAAGATATTAAAATAAATAGTTAATCAAAATTTTTAACAGCTTAGGTTTTTTAATTTTTAATACCAATGTTTTCGGATGTGTATAAAATTTATTACTTAAGCAGAGGAGCGCCATCTAGGCAATCGTAGTGAGTACACACAGTGTTCGAGCGTCCCGCGAATTAAGCGTTTTAACAGAGTAAATTAAAGTGAAAATTAAAGTAAGTGGTATCAAGGGTTGAGTGAAACCACCTGGAAAGGGGTGAGTAAAAAAGTAAAGCTCAATTAAGGGTGCATTATCCAGAGTGTGGCAACACAAAATGGGCAGTGAGACCGAGAGTACAGCAAGGGAAGCCATAACTGTCAACAAGGAATTGGCGGGTGGCGACATCTCCCAAGTACTGGAGCAGGCTACAGACACAAAAGAGGACGCAGGTAGTGACATTTCTGATACTAGTGAGCTGACAGAGGTAGTCAGCGAACAAATGTCATCAGACAAGGAGATTGTTGAGAGGGAAGAAGACAGCGAGGCAGAGAGTAAGCTCAAGAGGAAGCGAGGAAGACCGCTGGGGAGCACAAACAAAGGTAAAGTGAACAAAAAAGGAGAGCAGCAGATTACAAACTTCCTCGTGAAAAGAGGATTGAAGCAAAAGGAGGATAAAAGAACAGGGGGAACAGGTAATACAAACAGGATGCTAAGAAGCAACAGTGCTCCAAAATTATCCGAGACAACAAATCCCGGAGAGGACGGACAGATAACACTGGAAATGAATGCGTTTTTTACTAGAAATAGAATAAGCAGGTCACCCGTAAAAAAAATGATAGACCAGAGCAGCGAGTTGGAGGCAGATAAACAAAAGGATATTATGGAGCTGGTGGAAAAGACGGGGGAGGCATGGTCTAGTCAGGAAACGCAGGAAGAGGCAATCGTCACCAACGGGAAAGATGACAGAGAGGGAAAAAAAACAGAAAGAACAGAGGAAGCAGGTCTCTTTCGGAGCACGACAGTAGAGAAGGGAACGCAGACGCAGGATGAGCAGGTGCCAGACCTGAAAGACGGGCCAAGTGAAAGAGAAGCGGAGGGGTGTGGGTGCAAATGCTGCATAGAAAACAGAAAAAGAATGGAAAAGCTGGAAAACAACCTCAAGTTACAGCTGGAAAACAGCCTCAAGTCCCAGCTGGGGGCTTTGAGGCTAGAGCTAGTAAAGGCAATAGTCAGCATAGGAGCAAATAGCACAGGAAAGGAGCCAAAGACCAAGCAGATGTTAAGTGATATAAGTGACAATCCGAGCCAGTGGAGTGAAGCGGATGCTGAGTCACAAGAAGAGGTGGGGGTAAAAGAAAAGAAAAAAAAGAAAAAAAAGAGAAGTGAGCTGAGAAGAGTGAGTGGCCAAGTAGGGATAAGCCAGAACTCAGCCTCAGAGGGGGACACGGGAGCGGGAAAAAACGCAGGAGAAAGCGGAGCAGCCAGTAACAGGGAATGCAGGATAAGGGCTGAGAAGGAAGCCGAGAACAGTGGGGAACTGGCAAAACAGATAGCGGACAACAGTCGCAAAGATGGCAGCAAAGAGAGGGGGGATAAAACAAGCAGCAACCTAGATAACACAAGCTCTGATGGGTCGTATAAAAAGAAAGGAGGCAGGAAACAATATGGAACGCACGCGGCAAAAGAAGTCGCAATCAAGCCGAGACCCCTGACAGCCGAGGAGTTGTCTGAGGAAATTAAGGAGCGAAGCAGAAGGAGAAACACGATATACATGTGGGGAGACACGGATTTAGGAGAAAAAACAAACCCAGAGTTGGAAGGAATGATCAAATTAAGCTTAGGAGAGATGGTGAAAATCGAAAGAGGCATCAAGATGGGGAAGGGCTACGTAATTCACCTGGATTCAATAAAAACCAAGCTAAGAATCATGGCGAAAAAATCAGGGTTGAAAGGAAAGGGTCTCTGGGTGGATGACGACCTCACAGAGCGGCAGGCTGAGGTGATACAGTGGATGGAGGCAGAAGTAACAAGTTTGCGGAGGGACGGACAAAATGCCAGAAGAAACTACATGAAGGTGGAGCTAAACAAAGTCTGGTGGGTCTGGGATGAACAAAAGGGTGACATGGTAAGGATAACAGAGCTGCAAAGAGTACATGACCCCAGTAAAAGCGGGCAGGGCCAGGGGAGAGGAGGAAACTTTCGGTTCGGGCGAGACAGAAGGAAGGAGGGAGAACAAAAGAGGTAACAAGCTGACAGTTATCTTATGGAACATAGCAGGAATTAAAAACGCAGAGGAAGCAGGAATTTTTTTGGAGCAGGCCGAGGTAATAGTGATGCAGGAGACATGGGTGGTGGAAGAAAAAATGGAGGAGGCAAAAAAGAGGCTAAGCGGAGACCACCAGTGGTACTACAAAAGTGCTACGAAAGACAAATTGATAAAAAAGGGTAGGGCAAGCGGCGGCCAAGCAGTAGGAATTAAAAAAAGCATAGCAGAAAAGTTTATAGTCAGGGAATGGGAATATGGTTTGAAAATAGAAATGAAAGACAAAAACGTTGAATGCACAATCATAACAGCCTATAATAATGTGGGAATTAAACGTATGGAAAAAAGCCTGAGAAGCATAATTGAAGAATGCATATGGAAGGAAAGAAATATATTTATAATTGGGGATTTAAATGCAAGGACAGGTTCAGAGCCAGGCAGCAGAAGAGAGGAGGAAGAACGAGGGAGGAAGGAGAGAGAATCGCAGGACACGGTTATAAATAGCGAGGGAAGAAGACTACTGAAGTTATGTGAAGAATTTGGTATAAGCATCCTAAATGGTAGAGTGAATGGAGATAGAGCAGGGGCCATAACGTTCATAGGTGGCGGAGAAGAGGACAGCAGCACGGTCTTAGACCTGATAATGAGATTGGGGGAAACGGCTGGGATGGAACTAAATGAACTGGAGGTGATACCGAGGACAGAGTCGGACCACCTCCCGGTTAAAATGGAGCTAGGGTGGAACGGAAACGCCACAGCCGCGGAAAATGGAACAAAAGGGGCAGATAGCAGTGAACAAGGGTACCCATTTGGAGGTGAGATGGGAAAGGACGCGGACAAAGGGGACAGCAGATACTTATTCAGATGGAATAAGGATAAGATAGAGGAATACGGTGAGCAGTGGATTAAGGAGTGGAAAGGGCTAGAAGGAGAAACAAATTGGAGCAAAATACTGGAGACCACGAAGACAGCTGCGAGACTGTGTGAGATGGAGAAAAAGATCTCAAACAAAAGGAGATCCCAGAGACCCTGGTTCGACAAGGAATGTAAGCAGAAGAAAAAACAGATGTTCAAAGCGCTAAAAAAACACATGAAAAAGAGGGGGAAATGGAGCAAAAGAGAACTATATGCAGCAAGGAAAGAATACCGGGAGATATGCAGGGAGAAGCAGAATAACTGGCAGGAAAAAAAGAGGGAGAAAATAAACAAAAGCAGGAATATGTCACAGTGGTGGGAAGCAGTGAACGCATTCAGAAGGAACCCCAGAGCAGAAATTAGTAAGGAAATAGGCAAAAGGCAATGGGTTGAGCATTTTCAAGGAATATTGGGCGGCAAAGAGAGTAGTAAAAACAAAGATGAGGAGGAAAGCGACCCGGCAGGGGGGCCGGGAGGCCAAGATGAAAGAGCTGAGACGGACGCAGACGTGCAGGAGAAGGCAGGTGATATAATGAATGAAGACATTAGCATGGACGAAGTGAAAGTAGCCCTGAGAAGAATGAAGAATAAAAAAGCACCCGGGGAAGACGGTCTAGTCGCGGAATTCTACAAGGCCCTGCCGATAGAGGGGATGCAGAGTCTACTAGAAGCCTTAAATGTAGTTTGGAGTAAAGGTGAGATCCCGGAAGGCTGGGACGAGGCTTACATTGCACCGATCTTCAAGGCAGGGGACGTAAACCAGCCAAAAAATTACAGGGGTGTCTCTTTGCTGAACGCAGGATACAAGATCTTGATGATTATCATCACAAGCAGGCTGGAAAAGTGGGCTGAAGACAATGAAATATTAAATGAAAGTCAGGCAGGGTTTAGAAGACGCAGGGGAACCAGAGACCAAGTTTTTGTGATAAATGCAGTAATTAACAACTGGGTAAAAGGAAAAAACAAGAAAGCCTACGTGTGCTTTGTAGACTTCGAGACTGCCTTTGACAGCGTGGACAGGGAAAAATTGTTTGAAAAAGCTGAGGAGGCAGGAATCACAGGCAGGATGCAAGGGTACATAAAGGCAGTATATAAATTGACCAAGAATAGGGTAGCAGTGAACAATGAAAAATCGGACAGCTTTGTATCGTCAAAAGGAGTTAGGCAAGGGTGCCCACTCAGTCCACTGTTGTTTAATATCTTCCTAGACGACATAGACCGGGAGTTCAGCAGAAGGAATACTGGAGGCATAGCAATGGGTAAGATGAAGGTTTACCTTGGCAAGTACGCAGATGATGTAGCAATGATAGGTGAGAGTGAAGAGAGTATAAAAAAAATGCTGAAGATCCTAAAAACCTATGCAGACAAAAACGGGCTAAAAGTGAACACGAAAAAGACCAAGGTAATGAAGATAGGCAGGAGAGGGAAGCAGAGTACGTGCAGCAAGTGGATGTATGGAGGGGAAGAATTAGAGGAAGTCAAAGAATATAAATATCTGGGATGCTGGATGACCAGCAATAATAATTGGAGGAAGCACACAAAATATCTGGCAGGCAAAGCTCAGGAAGCACTGAACGCAACCTGGGGGTTGATCAAGAGGACAGACAGAAGCAGATTAAGTGACAGAATGTATCTATATAACTCGCTAGTCAGGTCGGGTGCCCTCTACGGAGTCGAAGTGTGGGGCTGGGAGGGAAGCAGAGAAATTGAGGCAGTATACAACAGGTACTGTAAGGCAGCAATGGGGCTAGCGAGGATCACTCCAATGTACATATGGAGAAACGAGGCAGGAATAGAGGATATAAAGATGATAATTAGAAGAAGAGCCTGTAGATACATCAAAGACGTTGTAGGAACTGACGAAGGCAGGTGGACAAACATATGCCTACGGGAAGAATGCAGGAACATTATGAACAAGAGCCCGTCCAAATGGGGAAGAAGTTTTGAGGAAGCACTGAAGGAAATGAAGTGCGAGGACGTCATCAACAGAATATGGAGAAAGGAGGAACCTAAAGAGATAGCAGAGAGACTGGACGCAGGACTGGAGCAATACTGGGGGAGCCTAATAAAAGAGGAGGATGAAAAGATCCTGGAGTCCACGTACAACCCGTTGTTCAAGTTCATCAAGACGTGTGTAGGAACGGAGCAATACTGGCAGGAAAAAAACATTCCCACATGGATGAAAGCAGTTTGGTGCAGAGTGAGATGCGGAAACGTGGGCAGAGATGGAAAGAAGGGTTTCCAAGACTGGTCATGTAGGCTGTGCAGCTCGGAAAACGAAACGCTAGAACACATATTCAGGTGCCAGGAATTAATGAAAAAGGTCAGGAAGGATGTCAGAGAGTACGTGGAGGATTGGAAAGGTCAAGCAGTGGAGGCAGAGTTTGACTCGCTACTGACAAAAACACTCAGGAAAAATCCGGACGAGAAATTATGCTGGTACCTGAAAGAATTTGAAAAACTAGTCAAAGCAGATAAAGAAGGCGAGGAGTAACCAGTGATGCAGTGCAATAAAAAGAAAAAAAAAAAAAAGAAGGCGAGACGGGGAAGCAGCAAATGCCAAGTGACAAGCAGGAGTGATATTATCAATAAGAGCAGCTGACTGTGTGTGATATAATTTCTATTTATCTAATACTAAATTATAAATTTAATATGCTAATTGATACAGGTAGACATGAAAGTTTTATGAAGTATTAAACAAAAATAAGAAAAAAATGTAAAAAGATACTCATGTATTCCATGCATTGAAATAAAGAATATATATATATTATTACTTAAGCATGATATATTTATGTTGTCTCATATTTAAACATTATAACTTAATATTATTTATTGCCTAAAAAATATTCTAAAAATTAATTATTTCTCATCATGAATCCAAAAAGTTAACATGAAAAAATTATTTCAAATACTTTTGCAACTGCTTGTACTTTCTTGTATTTATCCGCCGTTCATACCTATTTCACTTGTCATCGCTGGGAAATTACTTTACCAACAGTTGAATTTTCTATTAAGAGGGTTGACAGTGCGACCTCCACAATTTTAGCACCTCATTTTAAGAATTTCGCAACGAAAATGACCTTAATCGATAGGTCTCTGTTAGGTCCGTTAAGGTCCACCAATTTTTTCGTTAGCTCCTTTTTTGTTTTTTTTAAAATAGTTTTTTTAATTTTCCATAAAAAAATTTACTATCTAGCACCTCATTTTAAGAATTTCGCAACGATATTGACCTTAATCGACAGGTCTCCGTTAGGTCCGTTAAGGTCCACCAATTTTTTCGTTAGGTCCCCTTTTGATTTTTTTAAAATAATTTTTTTAATTTTCCATAAAAAAAATTTACTATCTAGCACCTCATTCATGATTAAGTTGTTATTTTTTATCATATTCTTTTTCTTAATCGTTACGTCAGTATTGGTCTATCATTTTTATCATCGTATTATTTGTTTTAAATATTTTATTAATAATTATATTATAATTTAAATAAAATTCGCGCATGCGCATTTTACGTTTATTCTATATATGGCGCGGAATTTAAATTTTTCCCTTTCCCCTTAATTATTACATGATTATTAAATATATAATTTCATGTAAGTAATCCATTTAAATTAAAATATGATTAACTAATGGTACTGAAGTCAGCCGACGTCTGATAATTTTTAGATTTTTTTAACATCGGTAAATCATAAAAAAAATTTTTTTTTTTTTAAATTGCACTTCTAATATTTTAAATTTCCTACATGTGCATATTTTTTTTTTTTTTTTTTTTTTTTTGTAATCGACTTGTTGAAAAAAAAAAACCGAAAGTTGCTGATTGTCTGTAAACTTCATGATCATTTGTTGTGGTTTGGTGCAGTCTGGTGTTTTCCAATATGAAGGGTAGAGAAACCTCTACCCTCCATGTACTATAATTTTAATTAATAGTGATTAATTAATTATTTTAATGATAATATATATACCCCAGTAAACACATTGACATAAATTTGACGTCTGAGTGACGTTACGCTATGTCATCATTTGCGTAAGATATGAGTCAGGTTTGAATCATTATTAAAATCCTGGGCGTCTGCTAGGTTCGAACACGGCTCCTCTTGGCTGGTAGTCCTGAAGGTTGCTCACTGGTCCACATCACGAAAGTTCAAGTCTTATGCATAATTGATGTGTTTAGAGTAAAATGCCGGAAAGGACAGAGTTCATAAGTTTTTATTATGGATTTTTATAAAATTTTAAAAAACTCCATAAACTTATATGAAATTTTATAAAAACAATATTTGTCGGCCTCAATGGTAATTATATAAAATTTTATAAAGTTACACCAAATATTGTAGTTTTTTGGTGTGATGTAAAATTTGCAAAATCTTATATCAAATTTTGCGAAGCATTGAATAATTCCACAAAATCGTATGAAATTTAATCGATTGAACAATTGCGACACTAAACTTTCCCGAGTCAGAATTAAATCAGTAGTTTGAGCCTCCAAAGCCTCAGTTCTTTTGATGTTGGACTTGCTGCTAAATGTAGTATGCTATTTAAGTCCTTGATGTACTAAAAGTAGCGTATGGAGGAGTAAATCACCTTTTTAAAATGGTATTTTAACCCTCCATGGTCTACCATATATTTTAAAATGCTATTCAAGTCTTCAATACCCTTAACGAAGCACATGGAGGACATAATCACCTTTTTAAAAAGATAATTAACCCTCCAAGGCCTACCATACTCTTAATTAATGTACCTGAAGTTCGCAACGTTTTTCAACAACGAAAATAAAAAAAAAAAATCATAAAAAGAGGTCGCCTTACTCGCTGGATTTTTTTATATTGTGTTACGTTTTCGTTGCACGATGTTGATGTTCAGCTCAGCTAGTTTTGTAGTATTTCTAGGTATTGGGTTCTCGACAGCAAAATCACCTCACGGTGACCCGAAATAACTGGTGTTGTATTAAGATATAACAATAACTTTATTCACAAATGATAGTTATAGATTTTAGAAGTTGAAAGTATACACTTATGATACAAATTAATTATGTCCAGTAGTCAACCTAACGGAAGGTATGATTATGGACTTGACAATGAAATTAACGAGTGTTAAGAGCTGTCTTAATAAAAGTATTGAGAGTAAAAGTTGTGTGTCAAAAGGTTTTGCTCTTGCTCACTGAGCAAGGGCTTTTATAAAGTATTCTAATCACCAAAAATAGTGGGATGAGAATTGTTAAGTGGGGTTAAATTGTTGATCAGAGTTCACACTCATTGGTCATTGAACTCGTCATTGCTTATCAGCGCGAGGCGATTGGGCATAAGACCCATGCGTCGAGCGCGAGAAGGGATTTAATCCTCGGCTGATGTAAATTTCTGAGAAAAGTTATTTATTTGAAAGTCAAAGTCCATTTTCATATCATCTGCGTTTGTTACAAATTAGTACTAATAGTTTATACAGCTGTGTTTTAAAATGATTAAATTATCTTCAGTTGAATATACTTTAAGATTAAAATGAAAAATGTTCTCATACGTGGGATTAGGTACATCCGGTGATTAGTTTATTATTTGGTTATTGATTTGAAAAATATACGTATATTAAAGATATTCTTATAATATACAATTCAAATGATAGAATATACTCTTACGTTAATTACGTTATTATAATTATCTACTTGAGGTACTCTAATTGTTGGTAATTAGGGTGCCTTATTTTGGGAATAGACTATAGGTCGGTAAAATAATCTAGTGAGCTGAGAACGGGCCCTGCTTGACAGCCAGGATATAACAATTGTTCATTGGAACATGAAAAATATATGGATAAATCGCGGACACTCCCGTTGCTCTGGAACTACCCCTGAGACCTACCCTAAAGTTATCAAAATTTATTTACCCTAGAACGAGGTCGCCTTACTAGCTGGATTTCTTGTATATTGTTTATCGCAACAACAAACACCTATGAAAAAATCCTGGACACCCTCGTTGCTCCGGAACTACCTCTAAGACCTACCCTAAAGTTATCAAATTTTATTTACCCTAGAACGAGGTCGCTTTACTCGCTGGATTTTTTTTATATTTCAACTTTAGGGTAGGTCTCAGGGGTAGTTCCAGAGCAACGGGAGTGTCCGCGATTTTTCTATATGTTTTTTATGTTGCAATAAACAATATAAAAGAAATCCAGCGAGTAAGGCGATCTCGTTCTAGGGTAAATAAATTTTGATAACTTTAGGGTAGGTCTTAAGGGTAGTTCCGGAGTAGCGGGGGTGTCAGCGATTTTTCTATATATTTTTTATGTCGCAATGAACAATACAAAAAAAATCCAGCGAGTAAGGCGACCTCGTCCTAAGGTAAATAAATTTTGATAACTTTAGGGTAGGTCTTAGGAGTAGTTCCGGAGCAGCGGGGGTGTCTGCGATTTTTCCATATGTTTTTTAGGTGGCAATGAACAATATAAAAAAAATCCAGCTAGTAAGATCATACATGATTAAACATGACTCTGCATGGTCATGCACATTTTTGCATGAATCGTGCAAAGTCATGAATGATAATTCATGATTAGTGATTATGCATGACTAGGAAGGAATAGTCGCGCAAGATTCATGTAATGTCAAGCGTGGCCAAGCTCAATCATGAATGATCATTCATGACACTGCATGAATTATGCAACGTCATACATACCATATAAAATTGGGAGAATGTATGATACGGAGGAATGGTGATTCACAATGGAGAGTAACTTGGCATGAGCATACATGACCGTGTATAATTCATGTGAAGACATGCTTCGTTATGCATCATTACCCTAATCAAAAAAAAAAAGGCCATTCGGCAGCCAAAATGGAAGGTAGATTTTTCAATTAATTGATATAAAAAAATAGTTTTATACATACATATCTTGTTAGTGTATAGTCATGATATGAAATTAGACTCGTTTTCTAGGAGTAAGGGTAAAAAAAGACAACGATTATTATTGATAGAGAACTTCAGATAGTTGATTTGACATAACATTATACAGGTAATGTACCAAACTAACCTTCACATAAATAAAGTATTGAAAATTTAATTAGTATGAGATCATAATTGTAATCGCTGTTACCACGACAAGCCCAGTTAAAATAACAGTAATACTTTTATTTAAAATATAAAATAGCTGTGAAATTAACAGGTTATTTTGTTTACAATAAAATACACGTGACAAAATTGTATTATAATGGGAAATTCATAAGTTATGTGGAATGAAAACCATATTTTCAACATTTTTGATTTCATTAAAAAGTTCAAGGGTATCAAATTATTGGAAGAAATAGTCAAAACATAAAGCTTAAGGTCATTAATGCGAGATTATTAGTCAAGCTTTTAGATACTTTTTACGGAATTTGTGTATAAATATTAGTTTTGAAGTTATATGAGCTTTAGCGTTGATTAAAAACTGATTTTTACGAAAAATCATGAAATTTCAAACAGCCATAATTTCAAAACTATTCGAGGGATTCAGCCCATCTTCGAACCTGATCAAGGTAATCGCTTATAGAATAAGTGTAAAAAATTTCATCAAGATCCGATAAGAACTGTGGGTGCTATCGTAATGACAAGACAAGTGATAATCATGGGGAGTAGAGGTACGTTTGATACACCATAAGTAATAAAAGAAATACTTTTAATATATAAAATAGCAGTGAAATTTACAGGTTATTTTGTGCACAATGAAATACAACTGACGAAACTGGATTATAATAAGACAAGCATAAGTTATGTGGAATGAAAACCATATTTTCAACATTTTTTGATTCCATTAAAATTTTCAAGGCTATGAAATTATTGGAAGAAATGGTCAAAGTATAAAGTTTGAGGTCATAAATTAAAGCTCATTAGTCACGCTTTAAAATACTTTTTGCAGAAATTATCTATGAGTTATAGTTTTAAAGTTATATGGACTTGAAAGTGATTAAAAGTTGATTTTTTTGAAAAATCGTTGAAATTTCAGACAGCCATAACTTCTAAACTTATCGACCGAATCAGCCCATCTTCGAACTTAACCGTGGTAATCACACATAGAATAAGTGTAGGAAATTTCATTAAGATCGGATAAGAATTGTAGACGCAATCGTGTCCTCAAAAGTCGGTTCTATGACATAAATATATATATATATATACATACATATATAAATTTTTCAACGAGTGGTATTTTTGAACTCCACTCAACTAATTATGATAGTTTATGACGAAATCCCTTGTAAAATCGACCATGAGGACAAATACAATAGTTAGATTTTTAAAAAAATCTACCTAAAAAATCTATGAGGAATTGTATGGAAACCCATAGGAATCATATAAAAGAGTATGGATTTATACAAGAATCCTTAGGAATTAATATAGAAGAGTATGGTTTTATATAAGAATTCATGTAGGTAACTATGAGTATCCGGATTCCTATATGGGAATCCACATGAGATTCCATACGGTTTTCATATGGCTTTGGCATGGTGTGAATTCCTATAGGAGCCCATCTGGGAGTTTATATCGGTATCTATGCTGGATAACTATATAGGAAACAATATGGGAATCCATCTGAAAACGCCTTGTAGAAACTCACATAGAAATCTAGGCTTGATTCCTATATGGATTTTTTTGATAGCCTGAAATAAAATCAGCATTCATGATCATGCTTGATTCAGGCAAGATCAGGCATGGTCATGCATGAACCAAGCACTGCCAAGCATGACATACATTTCATGTCTGATCATGCAAAAAAATACAATCGAAATCCGATCAAGCTTCAATCGGATTTAATCAAAGTTTTTAATCGATAATAATCAAATATTTTTATGAAAAATTTTCCATAATTAAACATTCATTTTTATTTTGACCTTAGTAGTTAAAGTTATTATTTTTTTCAATCGATGATTAAAATAAATTTAATTTATAATTTCTGGTTCAATCAATAATTAAAATTAATCTTCTTTCCAAAAAATAATTAAAATAGAAGTAATTACAAATTTTTTTTTTTTTCATTGATTGAAGAATTGAATTAATAAATTCCTGCGAAATTTATAATGATAGTCAATACAATTGCATATACTTTTTTTTTTCAATTAATAATTAAGGTTAATTTAATTTTTAATTTGCTTGTAATTTATAACTAGAATTCTTTTCATTTATTATTAGAAAAATACCCAATAACCAAATCAAGCATGATCATGTCTGAATATTTGCCAGCCATGATCAGGCGTGATCATGCATGAAAAAGCATAATCATGTCTGACCGAGCATGATCACGCATGCTCATGGCTGGCAAATATTCAGGGATGATCATGCATGAGATTAACGCATGATCATGCATGATAAGGTCTTATGATTTTTTCCCGGGTAGATAGTAAATTTTTTTTATGGAAAATTAAAAAAATTATTAAAAAAAAATCAATAGGGGACCTAACGAAAAAATTGGTGGACCTTAACGGACCTAACGGAGATCTATCGATTAAGGTCATTATCGTTGCGAAATTCTTAAATTGAGGTGCTAAATAGTAAATTTTTTTATGGAAAATTTAAAAAATTATTTAAAAAAAAAACAAAAGGGGACCTAACGAAAAAATTGGTGGGCCTTAACGGACCTAACGGAGACCTATCGATTAAGGTCATTTTCGTTGCGAAATTCTTAAAATGAGGTGCTAAAATTGTGTAGGTGAAAAACTAAGAGAAAAAATACTTGGGCTGAGAATCAAATCACTTTAAACCAAGAAAAAAAAATACTTGGGCCGAGAATCAAATCCCTTTAAACCAAGAAAAAAAAATACTTCAGTCAAAAATTAAATTTTTTTAAACCAAGAAAAAAAATACTTGAGATAAGTGAAATGTTTCTGAACAAATACAAAAGTTTCTCAAGCTGAATAATTTTATTCTTGAATCGAGACAGCTATTTATTTAATAAAGAAATCAGCTTCTAAATCCAAATTTTTTTATTGTTTTAATCAAAAACAAAATGTGAGCTTGATTCAAGAAAAAAGTTGGGAAGAACGTAAATTCCTTAATTCAAGTAATCCTTTTTTCTGTGTGTGTAGACAAATCGAATAAAAGAAGAAAATAATAGAGAAAAAAATACCCATATTTAGTGATAAATTTATTATGATCCTAAAGTTAACGGAGAATTAGCAATTTTTTTTTTTCAACAAGTCTGTTTAGTCCTTCGGCAAAAAGGGGAGAGCCCGTATAGATTTTGTTGGCCAAGGATTTTTTCAAAGTACAAAACCGATGAAAAACATCGATAAAATGTCGATACCACCAATAAGCCCAGGCTTTGTTGCCAGATTTGGCCCATACATCGAGGAAACGAATAAATTTAATAAAAAAAAATGGGTGGGTGTACTTATGTACGCACGTAAGAAGTTATACTTCTTTGGCAACATTGAAAAAAAAATATATATATATAAAAAAAATATATATATCGACGTTCTAATTAGCAAATAGTCTAACTCTGTTTCAGAAAATCCTCCATTTATGCGAAAAAGAAGTAATTTAAAAATTTGTTTTTCATCTAAAACTCAATTCCATATCTAGCATATGCATAATATTTTTGTCTAGGTCACTCGATTAATATTTTTTTTGACGATTGCTATCTGAAAATTGCACAGAATCACCTAATAAAAAATGTTAAGTTAGACAATTTGCTATAATTAGAAACTCGATTTGTACTAAATATTATAAGATTCTTAATTCTAAATATTTATTATTGATTATTCAATATTTTAAAAATAAATTTAATAATAAATTAGATAATTGAATTTAAATGTTTTCACTTTTAACTTTGTAACGGGGTGGAATGCTTCCACCTTGCGTTTAAATTTGAATTTCGACTCGCGCCAAAAGAACCGGCCTCCTTCTTCAACAACTGTCAACATTTGAGAAAATACAGTCACTGACGCGCCGGGGTCGCTACGGTCGAGTCCCGACATTTGGTTTTAGGGGTTTGTCAACCTGAGTGGAGAGGTACGAGGCCCAGAGACGACGAGCTGGCGTTCTCTTGGCTCGCAGCAACCGCCGTGGACGGACGTGCTCTACCACTACCATCTTGGTTTTCGACTACCATCTACTACTACTACTACACGTGTTGATATTATATTCGTAATGGGCCAAGAGCATATAAGCCCACGACTCGTGGAAGCTTATCTTACTTAAGTTTATTTAAGTTTAATTTAATTAATTTATTATATTAATAATTATTGTGGATTGGACCTGGTGGATTTGGAAAGGATTGGAATGGATTGGTGGACTTGGAAGGACTGGTTATGGTTTTGGTCATGGAGGAAAAGGTTCAGTGGAAAGAAGGACTGGTTTGGATTGGAATTGTTGGAGTAAGTGAGTCGAGTCGTTTATTAATTGTCGGGTTAACTATTTTATTTGTTAAATAATATTTTATAATTGAGGAGTCGTTATATTTAATTAAGTTAGTCGAGTCAGTTTTGTTAAAGTAAGTCGAGTCAGTTTCATCAGTCATCTATATTTATTGTTCATGGTTTCATTCATTTTCATTTGTAAAGCGACTTCGTTAAATAAATGCCATAGTATTATTTGACAATATTAAATTTATACTTCATGAATTAATAACAACCTTCCTGATAAGTTAAGTATAAGATCTCTCTTCTAATTTTAATACTGCGTGGTCCAGTACAGGGTTACCCTCGTCCTGAGATTACTGAACATAGCTGGACAGGTACGTAAGACACCTTTAAGTTTTACACATGTGTGGGCCCTTGTTTTATTAAGACCACATTTAATTACTAGAATAAGTGGACCCATTACAACTTATTTATTATTTTCTCAATGTAATATTCACTTTTTATTTTAGTCAAAGAATTTTTATTAAATTTGTTTATTTATTATAGATATGTTTATAATTTTCTAAATTTAATATTTAATAATTCATAATAAATTTAAAAAATTGAAAATTAATAATTTAATTATATATATATTGTT
>OZ024714.1:8949290-9014542 GCA_964016945.1 Microplitis deprimator | reverse complement strand
CTATCAACTACTTCCTGTTGGCGCGCTTTTAAGCCAATGGGAAAATTCGTCTTATGCAGCAAGGCTGCCACGTCAACACCAAGAGCCGACGACGACTCAACGACACTTTCGTCTATAGCTATTCTACAACGTGCTTTGCTACTTGCAACCTCGTGCTTTGAAACCGCTTCTGTAATTATTTCTTGTCTGATATAATTCAAATCGCTTTGCTAATTATCCTCAATATTTAGTCAGTAAAATAAGGCTGCTATTTATTGGGAATAATTCTGATTGTTACTCGCGTGTAATTAATTATAAATTAATTTCCGTGAATATAACCGCTATCGACCTCGTGTCGAATTTTATACGTGAATCTTTTCATTAGTTTGCATTCGCTATCGCGTATCTCTTAGTCGCATTCGCTATAATTATTAAGTTTCTTACAATTTTAAAGTGTAAATAAGTGTAAATAAATATCTAATTTATTTAGTGTTAAAAACTGTGTAATTTTTAATTGTTTTAATTCCTCACGCCTAAACCAGATCCAATTAGTTTATTCGCTCATTTTACATATATATATATATATATATATATATATATATATATATATATATATATATATATATATATATGTATATGTACTAGGGTGTGCCAAAAAAAATCGATATTTTTTTTTTTCGCTCTCCGCCCAAAATATCGTAGGATATGTCAAAAAAAAAATCCTGTCCAAAGCGGAGCTCATAATTCTAATTTTAAGAGGTCCATCATTGAATCTGAAGTTTTCCCATTTAAATAACAGGAAAATGTTTTTTTTACATTATTTTCGCCTGCAAACTATGAAGAAATTTTCTTTCCAGGAAATAAATGAATAATTCTTATTTGACATTAAATTTTGAACAAAAAATTTCTTTAAGTCATATTTTTATCATTATTATTTGAATTTCTACAGAGCCTTGAAAATATAATTTTTTTTAATTTTACGTTTTTTTACATTTTTAAGCCAAACTATTAAAGGTAGAACAAAAAGTCAAATGACTATTTTGTAGTCCATCTGACGTACTACAAAAAAGTTCCTCACAAATTTTTTTTCATATCAATATTTACAAAGTAACAGACCTTTAAAGTCTTATTTTCTTCATTTTAACTTTTAAAAAGTATACTATTGATGGCAGCACGAATGTTAGCTGGAAATTTTTTAGTACATTGAATATACTACAAAATCATAAGGGTGAGATTTTTCGTATCCTCAACTGTTAAAAGTTACAGGTCCATTTATTCATATTTTCATAGTTTTTTTAAGTGTATAAGGTAAACTATTGATGATAGAAAAAAAAAACGAGTGAGCCTCACAGACATAAGGTCACAATAGAAGTAAAACTTTTTTAACAATTAAGTCGGTCTAAATAAATAAATTAATTTATATATATATATATATATATATATATATATATATATATATATATATATATATATATATATAATATTGGCCATTAGATCTTCTCGGATAGTATAGCATCGGGAAAAAAGATATCTCTGAAAATAAAACTATGTATAACTAGTTTTCTACTAAATGTAAAAGTTTAAAAAAACAATTAATTGTAAGAAGAAAATTCAATATTTCAAAATATATTTATGTTAATTAAATGTAAAATTATAAATATGTATTGTAAAATAAGTCACTAAGAAAAATATGGTCAGTATTTAATAATTTGTAAATAATTTTTGTGTGTACTTGAAAATATCTATAATTAAAAAGAACTAAATTGAATAGTTAATAAAAAGTAACTTCTATAAATAAAGATACACCTCCATATAAATTACTGTATAAAATTTAATTGCAATAAATAAAAACATAAAAAATTAAAAATAACTGTAATTATAAAAGTATAAAATCATTTAAATATATTTAAAAAATTTTCTTTTATTAAATAAATTAATAAACGAAAGTATGTAATTTTAAAGAGAACTAAAAAAAAATTACTATAAAAAAATAAATTCTAAAAACAAACATTTCCATAACTAAACATGGATATAAAAAAATTATGTCAAATGAACATCTCTATAAATAAAATATCTATAAAACATTAACTGTTTTTGAACATCTCTATATAAAATATGATATCTATAATCAAATTTGTTTTGATATTATATTTTATAGAGATGTTCAAAAAGAATTAATTTTTTATAGATATTTTATTTAAAAAAAAAATAAAATAATTTTAATTAGATCTGAAATGTAATCTATTGTATTAGAAGCGTTACCTAGAGGCATTATACATGATTTTGATTGATGAAAAAATCCCGATTACTGTTGGGCTCGAACCTGCATCCTTCAGATCCAAAGTCTTTGACGCTATCCACTGCGCTGACCTACGTATACGATTGCGAGAGTGTAAATAGTATATTTATCATAATACCAAAGAATAACTTGAAGAAATTAAAAATCCGTGATGCAATAATCTACGTACTCTTTGTATAAATATATTATTATTTTGTACTTTGTTTAATTGTTAGCCAGTAAACAAAATTCTAATTAAAAATAATTAAAAAATTTTACGGTCGATGGATTACCAAATTAAAACCTCAGGGTATTTCAAGTAAATCAAGTAAAATTAATTTAATCAAAATTGTAGTCAATCAAAATCATTCTAGAAAAAATAGAAAACAGAGGAGGGAGGGACACAAAACAGAATATCCTGTTCAGAAGAAGTGAAAAATAATTTGATTTGAAAATTAAATAAATTTAATAAAATGAAATTGTTTATAAACAATTTGGATAAATAAAAAACTAATTTTAACATAAATATTGTGTACGAGCGTAAAAAACAAATTTGTTTTATTATTAAATTTTCGAAAAAAAAATTTTTCAATAACAAATTTTGAGCATTTCAGATTGTATATAAATCATAAAAGTTATTAAAATAATAATTTTTGCATTGGGCTACCCCAACAAGTTCCCAACTGGGTCCCGATGTGGCAAAACCAATAAAACAGTTATTTTTGCATTGGGCTATCCCAATGAGTTCCCAATTCAGTTCCACTCAGGAAAAACTGATGTTGGGTAGGTAATTTTTGCATTGGGATATCCCAACAAGTACCCAACTGGGTCCCGATGTGGCAAAACCAATGAAAGTTAGTTATTTTTGCATTGGGCTATCCCAATGAGTTCCCAATTCGGTTCCACTCAGGAAAAACTGATGTTGGCTAGGTAATTTTTGCATTGGGATATCCCAATAAGTTCCCGATCGGGTTCCGACTGGGATAGACCTACTGGGCATGCCACAGCGATTCCCAATTGGGACCCAATATATGTATTGGGACAATTTCTAGTCGGGTACATGTTTAGTGATGCGAATGTTTGTTTTTAGAATTTATTTTTTTATAGTAATTTTTTTTTAGTTCTCTTTAAAATTACATACTTTCGTTTATTAATTTATTTAATTAAAGAAAATATTTTAAATATATTTAAATGATTTTATACTTTTATAATTACAGTTATTTTTAATTTTTTATGTTTTTATTTATTGCAATTAAATTTTATACAGTAATTTATATGGAGGTGTATCTTTATTTATAGAAGTTACTTTTTATTAACTATTCAATTTAGTTCTTTTTAATTATAGATATTTTCAAGTACACACAAAAATTATTTACAAATTATTAAATACTGACCATATTTTTCTTAGTGACTTATTTTACAATACATATTTATAATTTTACATTCAATTAATATACATATATTTTTACATTTAGTAAAAAAGTAGTTATACATATTTTGATTTTCAGAGATTTTTTTTTTCTCGAAGCTATATTACCCGATAAAATCTAATGGCCAATATTGTGTATATATATATATATATATATATATATATATATATATATATATATGTATATATATGTATATATTTATACATGAATAACGTGGTTAAATTACAATGCATGCGCACTAAGCTCGTCCATTCTACTCGACTGTTCTCAACTCCCCCCACTTTTTAAAATATATAAGGCTTGCTATACAAGCAATTCCCCTTCTCGCTTATTCTAAACTTTCACTCAATGTTTCTCCTCTGGCGCTACCTCCCCTTTTCCGCCTCAAATCGTTCAATTTTAGCCTCCGTAAAGAAGTTTCACTTCAAAAACACAGTGAAAACTCCGTGAAAACCCTAACAAAACTCCGGAGAACCACCAACAAAACTCCAAGAAAACACCGGCATAACACCGACGAAAGTCCAAAAAAACACAGTAATAACTCTGGGCGAACACCGACCAAATTCGAAGAAAACACGAGAGAAACCTTGTCTCGTAACTGCACAAAAAACGCCGCCCTTCTACCGTCAAAACACCGTCATAACTCCGTCGATACACTGTGGAAACACTGTAAGGGAGTTAACACCGTAGAAACTCCGTGTTTTCACTACGTTTCTACGGTGTCGTCAAAACCGCTAGGGAACGGCTAAGGCTAGGTTACCCAGCCTTGGCCCAAGTCTGGCTTGCCATTGGATGGACAAGGCTAGGTTACCCAGTCTTGGCCCAAGCCCGGATAATCATTGTAACGGCCAAGCCTGGTTTGCCATTGAATGGCCAATGCTAGGTTATCCACTCTTGGCCTAAGCCCGGATAATCATTGTAACGGCCAGGACTGAGTACCCAATCTTGAGCCAGGCATGGGCCACTATAGGTGTGCCAAAATTAGGTTCCCCAGTGCTGGGCCAAGTAGGGCTCCGTCGTTCAACTCTGTCAGCTTCTGCATGGGCAGGAAAAAATTTCAATAGTTCCTGTCACTAAATAGTTGAGTTCAACTGTTAAATTGAGATGTGTCCATCTAATTTCCTCAGCTAAATGCTTTAGTTGAAGTGTTTTAGTTACTGCAACTCAAAATTTCTCTAAGTGCAATAGTTATTTTCATGAAATCTACCTAAAAAATTAAATAAAACTTAAAAAATATTACTGTATTAGTGCAACAAAGATAATACCGTTCGCTGACTTGGATGTGAGAGAGAATAAAGTAAGAGCGCCTGTTAATAAGAATATTTAGGTGTTCATCTAAATGAACTTGAATCTCATAATTTAAATTTTATGAATTTTTTATTTTTTTATTTTAGTATAATACTTTAATTATAAATGAAAATATTTCAGAATTAGTTTTAATTACAAAGTAAAATGACTTCAATTTATTGTTGAATTCAATAGATTTATATTTTAATTACTATTAAAACCCATTCAGAATTCTTCTAGTTTTTTATTTTAATTCTTTTTAATAAAGAATAAAATTTAATAAATAAGCATAAATTGATACCATTACTTATATTATGTTATTTTATAAAAATTATTAATTTAATAATTAGGAATCATGAATAAATACCGCAAACATAATAATATAAATAAAAATAAAACAAAATAGTGTTATCCAGCCTAAAAGAATAATAACGTCATTCCAATCAGATTTTTTTGAAATCTCAGAATCAATAAGTTCACTACTATCATCGCCATCTTCTACAATTCTAGCTGATGTCTTTAGATCAAAAATAAGTGGCAACAGGATCTGACCATATTTATTTACAAAAATGTTTGATATCGTAGAAGAAATCCATAAAGGTGGAGAAGTTTTCAATACAATGAGCTTTCGTAAAAAACATGTTAAAATTAGAGCAACCGTCGCTAAAATCATTGAGTTATGATAAAACATTACTGTAATAAAGAAAAATATATATATTTTTAAGTAACGTTATTTTTGAAAATATAAAATTATTGAAAATATATTTACATATGTTAGGAACTATTGCAGATGATAGTTGCCAATGGAGATGACTCAAACATATAAAGTGTACTATAAAATTAACAAAAGCTATTATAAGACGTTCATTTGATGCTGGATCAATCCATGTAGTTGTCAATGTCATCATTACTACAACTGAAAGTAAAAAAAAATCTGAAAAACGGTTGTTTCTTTGGGTCAACCCCGAAATTTCTTATTATCTTGGAGCTTAATAAGCTTAATTTAATTGAACAATATATATTTGTAAACTTCAATCTCGAAAATAGTTTATTGAAAAGATCTAAAAAGTTAAGTAATAAGTAATAAATTTGTCAAATTTTTGTTCTAGATTATTTTCAAACAAATAAACCGGTTTAGTTTGTTTAACCGGATTTAGTTATTCATTTCAAAAAAAAAAAAAAAACGTAAAAGAATAGTTATTTTTAAAATTTTTTATGAACAATGTCGCAAACTTATAAATTGGTAAAAATGCTTCTTGCAGAAATCAAAAGCGATGATTAGGTCAAAAAACCATTTGGACAAGTTAACCGATTTAGATAAATCTTAGAATATTTAACGGAGTTCTTAAAGCTTTGAAGCTAATTAAACTTTATAATTGATGAGTTAAGTAGTTTTAAGGAAAATTTTCTTTTTTACTTTCTATTTTTAGAAGAACTATAAATCTACAAAATTTAGTGAATCTCAAATTTTCACGAAACATTGATTTTGATGAGCCCTTCCAAATGCCACAAGTCCGATCTCAACCGGTCAATTTGTTCTAGAGATATAAAATAATTAATCACACACACCCATACTATCCTGAAAACAATCAAAATAGTTTCTTAGGACTTCAAAAAATCGACACCAATTACCCTGCTTAAAAAATCCGATATATTCTTATAGATGTATGTATAAGGCCTTATACTTAACTATAGCACTTCTCATAGAACTCATTCATTCTTATAAAATCTCTATAGGAATGTATGAGAATCTATTGGATTCTATGAGATTTTCTAAACAGGGTAAGAACTCCATTTTAAGAAATCAATAACTTTCCTTCCTTAAATAATTTTAAAATGTCATATGGAAAAGTTGAAAAAATTAGTAATTTTTTAAATTATTTAATAAAAAAAGGAAATTTACCTATTAGTGGTGAGACGAAAATTCGCCAAAGGACACTATTTTCACGTTCTACGAGAAAATCGATGCTAACAGCGGAAAACTCTAACTGTGATATGTATTTAGACTTTTTTTGGACTTCTACAATATCATAATGATCAAGTTTCCATTCTGAATTTGGTATAAAATGAATCATTTGAAGTTGAAAACTGTCTGCACTTATTTCTACTTCATCTTTATTATGTGACCAAGATGAATACTGGAAACTACAATATTTTTTATCAAATGGCCAATGTTTTGGATCTATTTTGCACCTAGTCGAGTAGCAAACTGCTGGAACACACACTACTTCTCCAGAAGAAGAAAGGACACAATTTGTATAGGAGATTCCAACTTCTTGATCTCCGATGCCTCTAAATTAACAACATTAATTACACTGAGAAGAATGATTCATAAATGCAACTAAAGGCATTTACTCGAGAGACATAAATTTATATGTATATATATTAGGGTGGGCCGAAAAAAATGACTATTTTTTTTTTCTTTAAATATAGTGAAAATATTATTTGAGATGATGAAAAAAAAATTCTGCTAAAATTTGAGCACTTAATATTAATATTAAGAGGTGCCTATATGCAATTTTCCATTTCCCATTTAAATAACATGGGAAAAAAAATTTTTTATTTTTTTATTTTTTCAGCTCGGCATTCGCACGTCATATAAATAAGTCCATAGCATATTCTTGTAGAGAATTTAACGTTCTACAAAAAAGGTCTCTTATCATTTTTTGATAAATCCATCTGTTCGAAAGTTATTGGAGCTGGAAGTCAAATCTACAGTAAATTTCGAGATCTTTTTACTTTTTCATCAAAACTATCAGACATATCAAAAAATGTCATGAAACCTTTTTTATAGACAATTTTATTCCCTACAAATTATTTCCAATAAAGTTCATTAGAATTCCGCATTTTTTTCTAGTTATTTTCATTTTAATGCCAAGCTCGTAAAAATAATAGTCTTCTACTCTATTCTGAGAACTTGGCATTTAATGCTCTACAAAAAAGGTTTCGAAACATTTTTTGCTAAATTCACTCATTCAAAAGTTATTCAAGGTTGAAGTTGAGTCAAAACGACTTAAATGACCGGAAAAACTTTTGAAAGAGTGAATGTTGCAATAAATATTAAGACCTTTTATGTAGAGCGTTAAATTTCCTTCAAAATTAAGTATCTTAGCTGAAAAAAATTTTAATATTTCTAGTAGTTACAAGAATCCAAAATAGAAACAAAGAATTTAAAAAACAAATTAATATTTAAGGCACGGTTACAAGGAAACGGCTCGTTTTACGTCAATTTACTAAGAGAGATTTTTTGTAGGAAATTCAATTTTCTTTAAGAATCTACATTGCTCGAATTTTTCAGATAGATGATTTACGAGTTTTGGGTAAAAAATGAAATTTCTCTCACCAAACGAATAGTCGTAACGATACACCTCATAATATCAATATTAAGGGCTCAAACTTGCACAATAATTTTTTTTGGTCATCAGGAATAATATTTTCATAGTATCGAAAGAAAAAAAAAGTCGATTTTTTTGGCCCACCCTAATATATATATATATTAGGGTGCTCCATTTGAAACGAACAATTTTTTTTTTAGCGGACACAAGAAAATTTTGTTATTTATGTTAAGAGAAAAATTCCCTGAAAATTTCAGCTCTTAATTTTAATTTTAAGTACTTCCTATCGAGCATCAAAGTTTTCCCATTTAAAAAGCATGTGAATCGAATAACTTTTCTTTAAAATTACTATAACTTAGCCCGATTTTGAGCTATCGCTTTGAAACCAGTTTTTATTTGTAAAGTATTTGTTGCTTTTTAAAAGTGTATAAAACGGTTTTGGTCTAACTCGATCCACGTCGATTGTATCAGCTCCGAAAGACAATTTTTCACTTTTTTCAGTTATTTTTGTTAATAGTTAAGAAACGGCTCATCTTACAAAAAGTATGCATAAACCCAATCTTTTAGGAAATTTTGTCCTTTACAAAATTGCTCATGATACTTATATTGCTAAAGTTCACTGTTCATGAGATACATGCATTTTAACATTTTACAATAAAAAAGATTAGTACACGGAGAAAAATGTCAAGTGAATATGCCTGTGCAGCACAGTAATATTTACATTACTCTATAGTTTGTGTCCTGCCGCTCTTATACACAAACTATAGAGTAATGTAATTATTACTGTGCTGCATAGACATATTTACTTGACATTTCTCTCCGTGTACCATAGTAAGCTTACAATTTTTAACTTCCCGCTAAGAAAATCGACGATTTTCAAAAAAATCGGGAAGTTATTGGTTTCACCCCGATTTTCAAAAGTCGGGTTTTCATCATATGTTGACGTTTGAAGGTGCGAGGATGCTATTCAGACATTTTCAAAGCGATGTCTGTATGTGTGTGTGTGGGGGGGGGGGTGTAAACCTCTCATATCTTTTTAATGAATGCTCCGATTTAGATGGTTCTTGCGGCATTCGAAAGATTCCTTCTGAACTTATAGTCTAAGAGCCGGTGGGAGATCGACCTCCACCCATCGGATAACCCGATGAGACATATTTTTTATCAAATATAATTTATTAACAAACATGCCTATGATAGCTTGGCTATCGAAAAGTGATCATAGCTATTTTTATTTGTGTCACGTTCTGGCTCTAATTAAATTTAAATAAAAATTTTAGAAAATTTTTTTTTGAAGTCTCGAATTATTTATTCGCCACGGTGGGCAAATAAACGGTTCGATACTTCTTAGAATCATAAAGAAATAATAAATTAATAAATCGTTACTTTGTTGGAGATATTATTTTATTCATCACTAACAATGTAACGGAAATCTCTTGCGATAAGAAAGTCGCCGTGGCTCGCGGATAGTCTTAACAGATGACGATGCATGAGACCCGGGCCACGACGATTCTCTCATAGGAAACCTGAGATGCAACTTTAACACTTTTGATAATGTATAATACCAAGGAGCGACAGAAGCAAGTCAGTCGATCACAAGATCTAGTAGAGCTAAGAACTTTACACACACCAGCTGGCTTGATCCTGTCACTCGGACTTTAAGGCAAAATATATATCAGTATCTTATTAA
Organism: Microplitis deprimator; assembly: GCA_964016945.1. Lineage (NCBI taxonomy): Eukaryota > Metazoa > Arthropoda > Insecta > Hymenoptera > Braconidae > Microplitis > Microplitis deprimator. The sequence goes on along the minus strand of OZ024714.1, from coordinate 9,004,546 downwards.
AAATACACACTCCTTATTTTAAACTTTGGGCGCCGATACCGGCAGCCTAATATTCTCACCCGTTTGGGCGCTGACACCGGCAGCCTAAGCACTTCCTTTCCGAATTCAAAAAAATTCATGCCAAGAAGCCGAAGGTCAGGCAAGAAGGCTCAGCTACGTCGCGTATTACGAACGATCCACGAGGATCTCGGTCGCTCAATTCACCAACGTCCCCGCTTAGAGATCGTTTCTGAGGAAGTCCTCCTCGATCCGGTGACGTTGGTCGTTCGAAAAGAGTTTCCAAAGTCGGGTATCGTGGTGTCGGAGTTGAGTGAAGTGTCCAATAACCACCATCAACCGCAAGGTCAACCCACGTTCTGGACGGGTATCAGCAGTGGAACGCCGCTACCAACTATTGACGTGAGCCAACGAACACCACTTTCGGGGACCATCCCGTTCCACGACCCTCGCTACGGGTATTACTCCGAGGCCCATTTCAAGGACACCGGCAGGGACGACTACGCCCCAGCTGAGGCGGAAAGGTTGAAGCAGAAAGGGATTATTTGGGCCGACTTATGGGGCCCATAATCTCCACCATGGTAAGTCAATAAAACTTTTTGCATAAAATAAAAGAAGGTCAACAGCTGACGCACCTGGGGTCTATCGACACCCTAACGACGTCAACCTGGTCAAATAAAAAATTATTCTGTCTGATAATAGATAAACCAGAATGTAACATTTGAATTAATTTTAATCAATTTTCTTTCATCACCTTCACTCTTCTGATAACCGAATGAATTTCATCTCAACTGATAGTTTTTAACATACAGAATATGTCTACATAGGCTTGCCTACTTATTTCGGTGCATGGCTACCTGACAAGCAGATGTGAACAGGTAAGCCAATATAGGAAACTATACCGACCTGATAACCAATCGAAACTGTTATCATAAGTAAGATATTCTAATTACAAAACCAATCGTATAGGCTTGCCTGCAAAAAATCGTACATGAAATATTATTGTCAGGCTATAAAGTTTTGGAATTGGAGCTATTTATAGGTGCGAGAGAGAAAGTAGAGCGTCCGAGGTCCGTATGATAGAACAAGACACAGCATAGCAGCTACACGCTACCAGACTATTGAATGTATCCGAATGCGCATGCTCGTGTACAGTCGAAAATAATTTATTAGTAACAACACGTGCTGAATAATATTAATTGAGATGTCAAAAATTAGTAAAAAGTTTTTTTTGTGTGATTCTAAAATATACAGAAAAAAAAGATTCGTTGCTGCAAAATTAAAATATTAATTTATATAAAAAAAATAAATACGACCGTCTTTTTTTCCCGCGTAATTTGAATGTAATTCGAATGATATAGACAAATCGCTATATCTCAATACTTGTTAATAATAAAGAGTTCAAACTATGAAAAGGCCCAAATTCAAGTCAAGATCTTTTTAACGATACAAAATTCAATAACATTAACTAATTCTGTCATGTATACGGAAAAAAGAAAACAGGAATAATTGCTGTTCGAACGAGCATTTAATTCGTTTTCAAATAGTAACGCAGCGCTTCATAAACGGAACTGTAAAAGTTACAGTTTGGCGCCGCGCAGTAAGTTTTACATTTTAAGTATGAAATATTATAGTTTGAAAATGTATTAAGTTTACTTTATCACACTGTAATATTTGTTGAAAATTATCAAAGTATCATTTGATATTCTTCAAAACTTACAGGTTTTCTCATAAAGTTTTACGTTAAAATTTTTAAAACTTGTTTCTCAAAATAACGATATTGCCACTATAAACTGTAAATTTTACATTTTCAGTTAGTAATATTTGTGTTTATTTTATTCAATAATCGAGTTTGAATAGTGATAAAACCCACTACGAAATGTAAATTTTAAAGTTTCAACATGTGAATTTTCAGTTATTTTTTCAAATTAATGCTATTCATTTAGCAATTTTATCAGTAAAATACATAAATTTTACAGCTCAATTAAAGTAACTGTGATTTTTTTAGTTGAATTAACGTTGCATAAATATTAATTTGTCACTTACCAATGATAAATTAAAAAAATTTTATTTTCCTAAATTTAATAATTATTTAATTTTCTTTACTTATTTAATTAAGACTAATACTGTAGTACTACTAATAAAATATTAAAAACAGAGGAAAACTAAAACAAATGAAAATTTTCATTAGAAGAGATAAATAAATGTTAAAGGTTAAAAATATTCATTTAATTTGAATATAATAGTTAAAAAATTAAAAAGTACAGGTTTTAATGTTCCTATTTTTATTAGTAATTATCACAACTTACACATACAATCACATGCTACAATAATTCTCACATATTTCCTAAGCCTGGAAATGGACATCAAACTGAGAATTAATTTTATTTGTTATAAATAATGCACTAGATGACACCACGTGGAACAATAACTTAATACGAGACGCCCGTGAAACAGAAGATTCTTATTACTATAACCTCTAATATTGAGGCATGGCTAAGTGCAACGTGCACTCACATATACTATTTAAAAAATATTTACGGACAATAGAGTAGGATTAGTATCTTTGTACACTCAGCTAATTGCCGTGGTAAGGTCTGAAATTTAAATATCTAAAATGTAAAACTTACAAATTCAAATGCAAGTGATTTCATGGAATTGAAACACAAATTTTCAATTTTCAACCTTTAATGAATGGCTGTCACACTGCAAAAGTTAAAAAAGTAAATTTTTAATTTTCTGAAACTTATTAACGATATTTTAAAATGTAGTTTTACCATTTTTACATTTTAAATAGTAAAAGTTCGTGATTGCTAAGGCATTGATGATACTTGACATAGAAATTTTAAAAATTACAGTGTGAGATGTAATAGTTCCATTTTCTACATTAAGGTTCATAATTGAATGCCCATACTGTAAATCTTCTCGAACCACTCAACAAATTTTCTTATTTGATACTTTAATTTTTACACAACGGCTAAACTTTAATTTTTACAGTTTTAAAGAGGAATAAATGATTTTTAAAGAAACAAACTTTCTGTGAGCAAAAGGTAATAATTACTTTACATTTTGTTGTGTACGATTTACACTTTCAAACTGTAAATATTACTGCTTAATATGCAACTAATTTTTTAAAGGATAAAACTAAAAAGTTACAGTATACATTTTAACTTTTGTAATTTCTAATATGACGGGCTGGTTTTTACATTTTATTCTGTAACTATTCCAGTTTTCTTTTTTCCGTGTAGATATGGCGAAAACAAAATTTTCCTTATTCTCTTAATAATATAGATTATTCTTTATTTCATTATAAATAATGAATATAAATTTTTGTATAATTTCAAAATTTTATAATTTAGCTGTAAAATGAAAAAAAAAATTTGTTGAATTAATTTTTTTTTAATTATTACTATATTAAATTATTTATTTTGCATTAATTCATAGCTGTAAGAATATAAAATATAATTAAATTTGACTTATAATAAAGTGGAGTTGAAAATTGCTGTCGACTGTGAATAAATGTTGTCTCTGTCACTCACATGTACGCGAGCATGCTCACTCGGATACATTCAATCGTCTGGTAGCGTGTAGCTGCTATATTGTGTCTTGTTCTATCACGCGGACCTCGGACGCTCTACTTTCTCTCTCGCACCTATCAAATAGCTCCAATTCCAAAACTTTATAGCCTGACAATAATATTTCATGTACGATTTTTTGCAGGCAAGCCTATACGATTGGTTTTGTAATTAAAATATCTTACTTATCATAACGGTTTCGATTGGTTATCAGGTCGGTATAGTTTCCTATATTGACTTACCTGTTCACATCTGCTTGTTAGGTAGCCATGCACAGAAATAAGTAGGCAAGCCTACGTAGACATATTCTGTGTGTTAAAAACTATCAGTTGAGATGAAATTCATTCGGTTATCAGAAAAGTGAAGGTGATGAAAGAAAATTGATTAAAATTAATTCAATTAAAAATAACTATGAACACTTTTCGTTAGCCAAGCTATCATAGGCATGTTTGTGAATAAATTATATTTGATAAAAAATATGTCTCATCAGGTTATCCGATGGATGAAGGTCGATCTCCCATGGTCTCCTCTACTATTAGATTTTCAGGAAATTTTAGATCATTTAGTCAAATAGGCTGAGATATTTAAGAAATACGAAAAAAAAATTAATTTTTTTTTTCGTTTTTTTTTTGATATTTTGGAAACTGTCGGATCAATCAATTCCAAAATCTAATCAACTCTAGAACTCAATCAAAGCTTTCGATTGCCGCCAAGAACGTTTCAATCGGATAATCTGTTCGAAAGATATTGTCGATGAAAGAAATAGTAGAAAACGGTTTTTTGCGAATATCGTAATGACTGAACCAATCATTCACAAAATTTTATCAGCTCTAGACCTCAATAAAACGCGCCGATTGCCACCTCAAACGCCTTAATCGGATAATCCGTTCAAAAGTTATCGTTGAAGAAAAAATGAAAAAAAAAACGTTTTTTTTTAGGTTTTTCGTGAATATTTCTGAAACTATCGAATCGATCAATTCCGAAATCTACTCAGCTCTAGATCTCGATGGAAGCATTCGATTGCTGCCAAGAACGTCTCAATCAGATAATCCGTTCGAGAGATATCGTTGACGGAATAATTAATGTAAAATCTGTATCTGCTTTTTTCATTGAATAACATCATAATTACTGAATAATAGGGTGGCCCAAAATTCTTGAGCGCCGTTTAAATATTTAAATTTTGAGCTGAAATTTTCAGCATAGTCATGATTTTACAAATATAAACTATTGCTGCCACGAGAAAAAGAAAATTTTGAAATCAAAAATCCGAATTTCAATCATTTTTGATATTTTAAAAATTCGTGAGCGACCTCTTGAAAATTTTTTATCGAGCTGATTTTTAGAGAGACTTCTTAAAACATCGTAAGCTAACAAATTTTCATGGGAAATCGTGAAAAAAAAATAGTCGTTTTTTTTGGGCCACCCTACTGAACAACATAAATCAAAACTAATATGTTCATCTTTATGTAAGTCATTGGAAGTGACTGCTTATAAATCATCACGTTCGCTCGTACCACGATATACTTACACGATATAGATACAACGTATCACGTAAATTTATTTTTAAGCTAATTATTAAACAAAGTTGTGAATAAATATGTAAAAAACGCTAATTTATTAATTATTTTGGATTCTAAATTTTTCAATTTTAATATAAAACGTTACCTTTTTGAGCTTGAAAAGCTCATAAAATAAGGGAACCAAAGGTATTTTCGTGCTCGAATGTATTTATGCTAATGTGCTCTAAGAGCTCGAAAACAGCGGGAAGTTCCGGGGCTGGGCCGCAGGGCCAACCGATGTCCAGATTTTTTGTATTGTAAAATATTAAAATGCATTTATCTCATGAACAGTGGACTTTAGCAATATAAGTGTCATGAGCAATTTTGTAGAAAATAAAATTTCCTAGAAGATTGGACCTATGCATATTTTTTGTAAGATGAGCCGTTTCTTCACTATTAACAAAAATAACTGATAAAAGTGAAAAATTGTCTTTCGGAACTGATACAATCGACGTGGATCGAGTTAGACCAAAACCGTTTTATACACTTTTAAAAAGCAACAAATACTCTACAAATAAAAACTGGTTTCAAAGCGATAGCTCAAAATCGGGCTAAGTTATAGTAATTTTAAAGAAAAGTTATTCGATTCACATGCTTTTTAAATGGGAAAACTTTGATGCTCGATAGGAAGTACTTAAAATTAAAATTAAGAGCTGAAATTTTCAGGGAATTTTTCTCTTAACATAAATAACAAAATTTTCTTGTGTCTGCTAAAAAAAAAAAATGTTCGTTTCAAATGGAGCACCCTAATATATATATATATATATATATATATATATATATATATATATATATATATATATATATATATATGAGTAGTTCCATTACTTTTCGAATATTTTCTCGGGAGGGGTCAATCGATTTCGCTGAAAGTTAAGATTCTTGAAATATCTTATAAAGTATCCCCACAAACCAAATTTCAGTCTTCTATTTCTTCTAAGTCAGGAGAACGAGCCAGTTGAAGGTCCCAAAATCACATTCTTAGCATACGTTTAAAAATTCAGTTCTTCAATACTTCAAGCGTGAATCGAATGATTCACGTCAGGTCTTGTTGAGTACGTTCTCTAGTATGTAAAAAAAAATATCGTAGACCCCTAGACGGTTGAACCTTGTTTTATTACAGAATTAAAAACAATGAAAATTTCGGTAAAAGTACAATTTTCAAATCGTCACCAAAAATTTCAGTTTTAACCGATTTCCTTCTTTGAGATCTAATTTTTTTCATTAATGTATGTCCTTTGAGTTAGGGACTTCATACTATCAATTTACATGCAGAAATCGGAAATATTTCATCTTCAAGTTGATGACTTTTCAAAAATCGCTTATTTTAACCGCTTATACACATTCCAAATCCCTATGATAAGTCGTAATTATCATAATTATCGCCAATTGAAGCTAGCAAAAAAAAGAAAAAAATGAAAATTGACAATTTCATTTTGAAATACAAAATCGATACTATTCAGATAGCTTCAATTGGCGTTTTAATTATGATAATTATGACTTATCATAGAGTTTTGGAAAGCTTGAGGAATCAGCTTTGAAGATTTTTTTATCAATTTGAAAAGTATTGAGCAGCTTACGAGTAATTACACTTTTAGTGAAAAAGATTTTTTTATATGTTAATTAGATGGGAAATCAAAATTTAAATAGCGACCTCTTAGAGTTGAGCTGGAGAGCCCATCTTTTGGGAGGATTTTTTTCTCGGCAACCACTAACGTTATAGGGGGTAAGAGCGAAAAAAAAAATTCAATTTTTTTTTTTAAGTACCCTAGTATACATAAGAATATTTTTTTTTATTAACGTGAAAAATATGTTCAATTTGAAAAGAAAAAATTCAAAATAAATATATACGTAGTACAAAATAAACCCAGTAAACACATTGATGTAAATATGACGTTAGAGTGACGTTATGTTATGTCATCATTTACGTAAGATATAAGTCATGAATGAGTCAAGTGTGACTCATTATTTCGCACTTTTTTACGTAAGATTATGATGTAAAACTAATGACGTATACATGACGTAAATGTGATGTCTATGTGGCATTCTATGATGTCAATATGACATATGGGTGATGTCAAAATCATCAATCCGGAAAAAATATTTTTGAAAAAAAAAAAAAAAAAAAAAAAAAAAAAATTTAAATACCGAATTTTTGGATTTGATTGTTACCGCGCGAACGCATTACGAATTCAGAAACAAGATTTGATAAGATAAGAAAAGGAAAAAATCCTGGGGGTCTGCTGGGTTCGAACACGGTTCCTCTTGGCTGGTAGTCCTGAACGTTGCTCACTGATCACATCACGAGAGTTCAAGTCTTATGCTTAATTTATGTATTTATTGAGAGTAAAATGCCGGTATAGATAGAGTTCATAAGTTATCGTGATGGATTTTGACAAAATTTAGAAAACTCCATGAACTTATATAAAATTTTATAAAAACAATATTTGTCGGCCTCGGTGATGATTATAAAAAATTATATATAAAAAAAATCGTGTGGTGTCGTGGGACACCAGATAGGAACGAAGTTCCTTATTATAAAAATATAAATTTCAAGTTCTATTCGAGGTGTAAAGAAAATAATTATTCGGGTATACAGTATTTATTATGATTTTTTTATCGATAAAAATTAAAAAAAAAAAAATACTTTACAAAATTATCTTAACACCTTTATTTTGTTTACAATGGTTTATAAAAAAATACATAATAATAATATAGAAAGAAACAGTTATTTACATGAATAAAAATAATTAAGACTAATCATGTTCTATCATAGAAACTATAGCTTTATGGTAACTAAAATAAGATATATATATTTGTGATTCGATTTTTGCCAAATATCTCGTGAAAACAGCATCGATAGTAGTATTGCCTCTCGTAGTGGATTCATCAGCATTATTGTTCATATTTAAATCAAATTTATTCTTTAGGAAAGTTTTAAATGACTCTGATTGTTTATCTTGGAAGTTAATATTGAAGTCACCTGCCAAAATTAGTGGAAGCTGGTGATAATTGGTACCATACTCTTCACGTAATGCTGCAGTTTCTGCAGAATACTCCAACAGCGATCGATGTATGAATCCTTGTATGTCTATTAACTTCTGTTTCTGGGCAATGTAAACGACTACGATTACGATTTCAACGCCGTTTTCCATCTTGCATATAGCAGAACAAATATCTCCAACAGGTGAATGTCTAAAACCATAGTCATTAACATTTCTCATTATTATGTCCATATTTGGTGAAATGATATTAATAGTATCTTCATTCGATTGGTAAATCGCAACTCCACCTGATCGAACATTAGCCCTTTATAATGGACGATACAATTAAAATTCGGTATTTCATATAGCTGATCATTGCCCATATTTGTCTCAGAAAGTAATAAAATGTTTGTTTTTTGAGTAACTGAATCAGTTAAATCCAAGCGATGACTCTTTAAACTTTGAACGTTAAATGTTAACGTTGAAACACCTTTTTTATTACTAATGAAATATTCGATACTTTTTGCTCTTGTATGTAAAGAATTTAAAGATAACCTTTTGAATTCTGTAAGTAATCTTTCCGTCGATCTAGCTTGCACTCGATTATGATAAAACTTAAACTTAGTTTCATCGTCATCGGGTGTTACTATGTACAATCCTTCGATGCTTGATACTCGGGAAAGTGCTACATATACAAGTTCTTGTAAATGACTTTTACTATACTCGTAAACGATTTCATCGTAAGTTCCACCCTGAGACTTATGAATTGTCATAGCACAAGCGGCCATTAAAGGAAAGTGCTTCCGTTTGGCGACAACTTTTTTATCAGACGTCAATGAAATACTTGATGTTCGTAAATCAATGGGTACAGCAAGTTCACTGACTCCGTTTTGTACTCTTAAATTACCAGCTTTTGTTCTTCTTTTTCTTCCAATTTTATCTGAACCGCTAAATTCCAGCCATGCTCGACAAACGATGCTATGTTCATCAAAGTCAAGATGTACTAATTTGCCAACTGAACCATTGCATAATCCATCAGTTACATCGATGTTCGTTGTAATGATATAATACTTATTAATTACAAAAGTAATTTCATAAGGCAAACCACCAGTATCAATGACAGACATTTTATGTAGTTTAACTCTACAATTAGCCTCTTGTTCATGAGTTTTAGATTCAGTAATCACATCACTAGCTATAGAGACAGTTTTATTTTCAAATTGTTGTAAAACATAATTGTTATAAGCGTTGACACTTTTTTTTTTTTTTGCAGCTCCCGATACTTTTTTTGGTACTCCGCTTTTTTTTTCTGTTTTTCTTTCCTACTAACAGATAAAATAATAAATTTTATATAAAAAAAATAATCGTAAATGAATTATACACAAACAACGACAAAACTAAAACACGTGGTAACCATACACATAACCAAACAAAAACACGTGTTGCTTATATGTCGAATGTTTTAAATAAATTTTTCTTTTTACTTACATAGTATTTGGTGACTTAATACAATTATCAATCACCATTTCGGTCGATTCACTATCTGTCACTGTCTTCAATCCACTTTTCATTATTTATAATGTTTTCTATTAAATTAATTCACAAAATAACTTAACACAAACACAAGCCACGCTTTGATCGTGAAACGTTAGTGTGTGTGCGTGTGTGTGTGTATGTATGCTGTAAAGAGTAAGCAAACACACTTATACATAGTGTATAGCCTCCCTGCGTTTAACGTAGTAGTAATGATCAGATGGTTCCACTTTTGACCACCAGATGGTGTAATTATCGAATGATATAATAATAATAGCAAACGGCAATAATAATAACAGTCATCCCATAGACTATACATTAGACAGTGTATAGCCACCATACATAGACTATACATAAAAAGGTTACGATTTTTCATCGCGTTACGGACGTTTTTTGCCGGCTAGGGTACCCCTCCGCAACGCGCCATAAGGAACTTCGTTCCAAAATTTTATTAAGTTTTTTCAAATTTTTTAATTTTCTGTTGTGATGTGAAATTTAAAAAATCTTATATAAAATTTTGCAAAACATTTAATAATTCCACAAAATCGTATGAAATTTAATCGATTGGAAAATTTCAATACTAAACTTTATAATCTTAAGATCAAAAGAGTTCAAACTGTCGTTACATTTTCTCTGTCATCCTAAATGATATTTTCGGTATATCATTTAAAAAAATCGGTCTGTCAGTTGACCCTGCGTCAACATTGTCGAGAATACATTTTCGAGCTCTTCGAGCTCGAAAATACTTTTGAGTGCCTTTGTTTTTTCGAAAAATAACGTTTTTTACCATTTTTTCTCCAACAATATCTCTCGAACAAATTCACCGATTGCAACGTTTAAGGTGGTGATCGACGCGTTTTATTGAGTTCTAAAGCTGATCAAATGTTAAAATTGATTTATCGAGTCGTTTTTGAGAAATTTCAAAAAAACTAAAAAAAAACAATTTTTTCAATTCTTTCGTTCACGGTTTCTCTCGAACGAATGAACCAATTTTGATGGCTGAGGTGGCATTCGACGCGGCTTATAAAGTTTTAGAGCTGATTAGATTTTGGAATCAGACCATCGATCGATTTAAAAGTTATTAAAAAAAAACATTTTTAACACAATTTTATTTTTGAAATATCTCCGAACGTACCCTACCGATTAATCTCAAATTTTCAGTGCTTATAGTAATTAACAAGCCGCGTCGAATGACACCTGGACGATCAAAATCGGTTTATCCGTTCAAAAGTTACAGAATATTTACATACGTACGTACGTACATACATACATACATACACTCGGACATCATCTGGAATTTAGTCAAAATAGCTTCCTAGAACCTCAAAACGTCGACATCTGTTGGAATCTCGATTTTTGCAAATTGGGGTGAAAACAATAACTTCCCGAAATTTTTTTAAATCTTCGATTTTCTTAGCGGGAAGTTAAAAATAAAGTTAATTTTTTTATGCTCACGCTAATGTTTTAATCTAAAACTTCTAAATAATCTATTTTCGAGTTTATCGATTACTTTGGCCCCAAAAATGTTCGACGTTTACTTGTTATTTTTACACATTTACACATTTTTGAAAATTTATTATATGATTATTTTATTTCAATAAATAGATGATAAAAAACTATGACTCGGAAATTACATCCCCTGGCGGATTAGAATCACGGTGGAAACATGGTGGGTTTGTTCCATTTTACCACCGTGTATACACGGTGGTAAAATGGAACAAACCCACCGTGTAACCACGGTGGATCTACAGTGTTTAAACTTCCACAGTTTTTCCACTGTGACTCAAATCTGCGAGGGTCTGCATTGCGTAAAGTACTGACTTGTCACTGATGTAAAGATATGATTTAAGAGTGACATCCATATTACGTATAACCGTGACTTTGCTACTGACATAAATGTATGATTTGAAAATTACGTCATTATGATATACGATAATGACTTTAGTACTACGTAATACAGTAGTATAGATTTTATGTCAAGCGTGCGTAATACATAAGTCATAACTGTGACGTCATACAAGAGTCATGTTTACATCAATATGATGTCAAATTTTTACATCATATCAAAGTCATGAAGAACGTCAGATTGACATCATATTTAGATGAGATCCCGTGACATTTCTATGACCTACGTATGACGTCAAAATAAGGTCATGTGTTCACTGGGAAGGTTATTGAAAAAATATTTGATGAGTTTTTTACGTTACATTTACGTAATTTCAATCGTATAATGAATTAATATGGTTAAAATAAGCAATAAAAGAAAGAAAATGCAGCGTTATAATTAAATTTGAAAATAAAGATTTTCATCGACTTTACCAATATTTAAATACTTATAGGAAATTGCCAAAGTTTGGGCCAAGAAAATCCGCTTGAGGGATTATTCTAGACATAAAACTGTACACCTTCCTAAATTTTCAGGTAATTTGGAGCGGTCAGAAATGTGTACTAAGCGGTTAAAATAAGCGATTTTTGAAAAGTCATCAACTTGAAGATGAAATATTTCCGATTTCTGCATGTAAATTGATCTTATGAAGTCCCTAACTCAAAGGACATACATTAATGAAAAAAATTAGATCTCAAAGAAAGAAATCGGTTAAAACTGAAATTTTTGGTGACGATTTGAAAATTGTACTTTTACCGAAATTTTCATTGTTTTTAATTCTGTAATAAAACAAGGTTCAACCGTCTAGGGGTCTACGATATTTTTTTTTACATACTAGAGAACGTACTCAACAAGACCTGACGTGAATCATTCGATTCACGCTTGAAGTATTGAAGAACTGAATTTTTAAACGTATGCTGAAAATGTGATTTTTGGACCTTCAACTGGCTCGTTCTCCTGACTTAGAAGAAATAGAAGGCTGAAATTTGGTTTGTGGGGATACTTTACAAGATATTTCAAGAATCTTAACTTTCAGCGAAATCGATTGACCCCTCCCGAGAAAATATTCGAAAAGTAATGGAACTACTCATATATATATATATATATATATATATATATATATATATATATATATATGTATATATATATATTATATAAATGATATACACGCAGAGAATTTTACAGTATTTTCTACATTAAAAATTTATAGAAAAATTACTATTTCATAGTAACATGAGGACAGTATGGAATTTTTGAACAAATTACCGATAACGTAGAAATTTTTAAAATACATCGAACAGAATTTACAAGATGCATTGTAATTTTGACAAAGCAACAGATCAAATTTTATTCACGAAATTTAAATTTCTTAATCTGTTGCTTTGTCAAAATTACATTGCACCTTGTAAATTCTGTTCGATGTATTTTAAAAATTTCTACGTTATCGGTAATTTGTTCAATAATTCCATATTGTCCTCATGTTACTATAATATAGTACTTTTTCTATAAATTTTTTATGTAAAAAATACTATGAAGTTCTCTGCGTGTATGTATATATATATATATAATTTATATATATTGAATTGATATATATTAGGGTGGTCCGTTTGGAACGAGTATTTTTTTTTCTCACTCGACACTTCAAAATATTGCTGTAGACATTGAAAGAAAAATTCCCTGAAAGTTTCAGCTCTTAATTTTAATTTTAAGTACTTTACGTTTGATTTTGAAGTTTTCACATTTATAATGCACAGAAAAGTTAGGATTTTTTTTTCAATTCTCCAATAACTCCGCCGCATTTCAAGTTATTGGGTCGCCGTTTGCGGCATTTTGCAGGTCCCGTGAAAAACGGAACATAGATGGCCATGTATGGCCGTATATAGTTCATACATGGAGTATATATGGCCATACACGGTTTCTTATGAATATATAAGCCCATGATTAATTAAACATATATGGCCACATATAATCCATATATGAAGCATATATGGCCTATATAGAACATATATGGCTATACATGGCTATACCAACTTTTTTAATAGTCATGCATGGCCATATATGAATCATATATGGCCATGGTTTTGTATGACTATGTAAGACCATGTATGCCCGTGATTAATTAAACATATATGACCATATATGGCCGTTTATATTCCATGTATGGGCATATATGGCCATACATAGAAATGTATGACTATATATGGCCATATGCCCGTGATTAATTAAATATATATAGCCGTATATGGCCGTACATAGTCCACGTAAGGGCATGTATGGCCATACATAGATGTAGTGTTGACTACTATCCCGATCAGTAGTGGATACAGTCTAGATAGCATACAGTACTGTTTGAAATTTTTTTTTTACAAAAAGTACTCAGAAAGCACTATCCCAGAGAGTTACTACATTGTTTTTTACGTGTATGATATATATTTATTAAAATGGGAATCTGTTAAACTATATGGAATATAGTTTCAACTATATGTTTACCCGTAAAAATGAAACATATATGACCATACATGGCCGAATGTAGTTCATACATGGGCATATGTGGATTATATATGTATCATATATGGGCATATATGGAGCATATATGGCCATAGATGGGCATACGAACTTTCTAATAAAGTTATGCATGCCCATATATGAATCATACAAGGTCATGTATGACTATATATGATCATGTATGCCCATAATTAATGAATTATATATGGCCATATACAGCCATGCGCATGTATGAACTATATACAAAAATTTCGTTTAAATTTGTTGCGTAAACTAATTAATTCTGAATTTTAGGCGATTTTATGTTAGGCCTTAATTATAATTAAAGCCAACTTTTAAGCTCTGTAACTCGATTATCATTGGTCGTACCTACTTGGCTCTCATAAAATTTTTTGTAGCAAATCTCATATCCTACAAAAACTTTCTCCTGCTTCTTTTAAAAAAAAAATTTTTTAACACCAAAAAATCAAGCTGAAACCAGAAAAAAAAATTTTCCCATGTTATATAAATGGAAAGTCGAATTCTAAAATTCAAAGTCAAATGTGCTAATCTAATGTTATTTTAATTTCCAATCATAGAAATTTCTAATTCAAGGAAAAACGCGAAATTTATCAAGGACCGATATTGTGGGATTCGAACCCGAGGCCCTACGCACAAAAAATCGACGCTTCAACTACTGCGCTACACTACCGATTGTGGCTCCTAAGTTTCTTTATGCTATTTAAATATTATTCGGTACCAGCCAGGAATTCCAAAGATATACCTAACTTAGGCAATGACGAAGACTTTCCTAATAATAGCCAAATTTGATATACCTAACTTTAGCAAGCCTTCAGTCATCCCAATCCGTTTCTAGTCAGGAATTCCAATATTCCCATACGAAAAAATTTAGAACCTAAAATATAATCGGTTATAATTATTATAATTTGAAATATATTGTCGGAATATATCCACAAAATTATATCCGCAAATTATAAGCAACTTTATAATACATTATAATCCAAAATATATTTTTAAGGTTACATTCGCTGATGTATTCGCAAATTATAACCGGAATTATAATAAATTATACCCTAAAATATATCTTTTGAGTTATATCCTTAGATATATCCAAAATTATAACAAGTATTATAATAGATTACACCCCAAAATATATTTCTAGAGTTATATTCTCAGATATATCCGAAAATTATAACCGGAATTATAATAAACTATATCCTGAAATATATCTTCTGAGATATATCCTTAGATATATCCAAAATTCTAACGAGAATTATAATAAATTATACCCCAAAATGTATCTTCAGAGTTACATCCTTAGATATATCTGCAAATTACAACCGAAATTATTTTTAGAGTTATATTCTCAGATATATCCGCAAATTCTAACCGAAATTATAGTAAACTATATCCTAAAATTTATCTTTTAAGTTATATCCTTAGATACATCCGAAGTTATAATCAAAAAGATAATAAGTTACACCATAAAATATATCTTTGAAGTTCCCGGGAAGAAAAAATTATATATAATAATAAATAATCATATATAATTATAGAATTTTGTATAATTATACATGATTATATCTCATTATTTTAGCTGTGCGGGTGTTTGAATCATAATATTTTGTGAAATAATTTAGATACGACCAAACAACGTAAGACTATTCATAAAAACTGCAAAACGATTTATAAACCAAAGTCGATAAAATTTTTTAATTTATTACCGCATTTATAAATGTTATAAAGAAAAACTTTTTTTTAAATTCTTGGAAATAGACTAACAAAACCCAAAGCGGGATGACAGCTAAAAAATTTTGAAGTTTCAACGATTAATTATGTTATAAAAAACTCAGATATAAAATTAAAAAAGTTTTAGTGAAGTTTAAAAGATTTTAACTTCTCATTTTTTTTTTAATTTGCCAAAAGAAGGAATTATTGCGCCGCTATCAGTGGGTATACCACTATTGGTCTCTTTACCCTATAAACAATAACATAATTGAATACAATACAAATAATAGAATCAATCATTTAATGATGTCTTCAATTTTCTAAAGTTCATTTGTATCCAAATAAATACAATTAACTTCTACTTTCAAGTGGTTCATTCAGCACAGTGGTGAATACATCCGATTTCGAATCAGAAGAATTTGGGTTCGATCCCATAACTTGGCGAGATTTTTTTTTTTTTTTTTTTTCATGGCTGTTATTGTATATGTATCTTAATAAAGTAATATATTATTATATATTTATCCCTCGATTAGACTTTAAAATTGTATTTGAAAAGTTATAATTTAAATTATAATTTAGAGTTATAATCTATGGTTTATAATTTGGATTATAATTTAAAATTATATTTGAAAAATTATAATTTAAATTACAATTTTGAAATTAGAATATGATTATTGTAATCTCGATTATAATTCTAAATTATATCTCACGGTTATAATCTTGCGGCAAAATGTCATATAATCTAGGATATATCCAAGTTATAATCATGGATACATATTTGACTAAATTTCCGGTTATAAATATTTTCGTATGGGTTAGGCCTGAGTGCGACTTGCCACAGACGTTCCTTGTTTCATCTGACTTTGGCATACCAAACTTCGGCAAACCTTCGGTTACTATTACTACCTACTAGTCAGGAATTCCAATAGTATGCCGTACTTCGGCAATGCCACAGAGTTTCGTGATCACAATCGAATCTGGAACTTTTTCGGCATGCCAATGTTCGTTTTGCCTCATAAAGATCTGACAAGATACCAATTATGCTTGCCTCAGTTAGGCAAGCCTAGTTCGGGCCAAACTGATTCTTCGGCAAACCTCACCAAAATTTCTAGTCGAGTATGTATATTATCGTTTCTAACCATGTTTACTCAAAGCTAGTTTATCAATCCGATATTCTAGTAATACGTTATTAACTTAGTATTGCTCGTACATTTATATATAAATATATAAGTATACTAACAATATTTGAATCGCGGATTAAGAATCTCGGGTTGAAAAACTGACCTTCAAAAATTGGCTGCAACCTTAGTAAAAGTGAACAAAGGCCGCCTTCGTTTTATACTAAGTCCGAGCTAGCGAAAAGTCAGGGAGGTGCTGAAAATTTTCGAAAAATCTACCTTCCATTCTGGCTGCCAGATGGCATTTTTTTTTTCAATCATTATTTTTGAAAAAAGTGACTTGAAATTGTATTCATTTTATTCATAAATAAATTATGGTTTAAATAATATGAATTCAAACCTTGTTGAGTATATTTGAACGAGTGTAAAATGTTTTCTACGTGAGTGAATCAGTTCGGACCGAGTAAGCGTTATAGCGGAACACATCTCATTGCTTCGCAAATGAGTTATGCAAAAGTAAATAGTCTAGCAATAAAATGATTTTTATTATTTCAAATAATAACTTTTTTTGAATTTACTGAACACTAAACATTATAGATAAAATAATTTTTTTAAATAAATACATTGAAATAAAAAATTCTTACGAATTAACAACAGTGATATCGGGTGTCCAAAGTTCATAACTTGGAATATACAAGTCATCAATTCCATCAAATTCTTCTGGTTTCCATTGCAAATTAATATCTTTCCATACCTATTAGAATTCAAATCGGCATATAAATAATGCTAAAATAACCATTTAATTAAATTTTATTAGTTTCATAAGTATATAATAGTAATCTAATTGAAAAAATTATTATTTTGTTTTAAAAATTTCTTAATTTTCAGAATAAAAATTTTCAATGAAGTATTGTTATGTTATGTTATATACTCACCATATACATCCAGCAATGTAATTTCATAACATTTGAAGAGTCATCCTAATTTTTTAATTATAAATTAAAATTAAAAATAATATATTTTATCAAAAATAAAATTAATAACTACAGATACTCACGAATTCAGTTAGTTTTGGAATCACTATTATTTTAATAGACGTTTTATTTTTTGTTAAATCATTTGTGGGACGAACGTTTGAATCATAATTACAAAAAAGATGTCTCTTAAGACGCATATGAGGTGATTTTTCTTCAATTAAATTACAAACATCTTCTTTACCATAAATTATATTTATAAAATAATAGTTTAAAAGTGTATAAATGAAAATATATTTAACTAATAACATGATGTGACTGCTAAGTTAAGTATAGAATTTGTAAATATTCATGTAAAATCAGTAAAATGTTATCGAACGCCCCATGAAATTTGAAACTTTTGATATATCTGTATGTTAAAGAGGAAGAGAAAAAGAGAGTATTTAATTGATAATTTTATTTATGTCAAGGCACTAGTCAAGTGATAATAATATTTATAAAATACAAAAATACATTATTGTACGAAGTAAAAAACAAAATACAGAATAGTTTAAAGACATTTCTATAAATTCGTAAAACACTCATTTATTTATCTAGTTATTGAAAAAATATTTGAATACATACTTAAATATACTATAAATGATTTTCTTTATTCAACAAAACAGAATAAACATTTCATTTAAAAATTTTTACATTTAGAAAAATTTTTTTGACAAACATTAAAGGAAAATTTAAATAAATATTTTATGAATATGAAAGCTTTAAGCTAAAGCTAAAGCATACCAAACAAGAGAGAGAGAGAGAGAGAGAGAGAGAGTATTTGCATAATTTACGTCCTATTTTTTATCTAAATTATCAATATTTATTCGATATATATTTCTCATTGATTACTATTGAATGTTACTTGGATAAATTTGAATAATAAAATGTTGATTTATCCCATTATTTAATTTTTTGCACATATTATTTTTATTACAACATTGATGTAGTTAGACGTCAATTATAACAATCACACTGCCCTGGTTAAAAATACTGATTGAAAAGAATTGAGAAGTGGTCACTCCATGCAAGCTGTATATATATATATACAAACAAAAGAATTGAAATTATTGAAGTGAATTCGAATTTCATCATTTTTAATTCTTTTTAATCAATATTTTTAAACAGGGTGATTTAAAATATATGTATATTTAAAAATTTAATAATTAGTAATGGACAAAGTTTCTAAAAAACATATATTTCTATTATGTTACGTGGAGTAGCTGGCGTAAGGAGTCCAAGTAAAATGATATATGTAATTATTATAGAAACTAAAGCCAACAATTCCAATAGATTTACACATTCCATCCACAGAGTGTCATTATTTTCTAATTGCTCAGTTTGATTATCAGTGTCATTTGAAATATTTGCCTCTTTTTTACAGAGACTTTTAATATTTATATATTGACCAATCGGACAATTATAAATAAAACCAACTGTAAAGACAATCCATTGAGGTGTTGGAACTGTAAGCACGTAAATTTTGCGCATGAAAGCCGTAAAAATAAATGTAAATGCAGTAATTATCAAAGATGTTTCGTAGAAAATAACTGTATAAATAAAAAAAAAAAATTAAGAGTAGATAAAATATCTATTTAATTTAATAACAAAATTTAAAACTTTAATTAACTCTTACGTATTTTTGGTGATCCAACCGCATTATTCAATGGTAAATACCAATGTAAATCGAAAATACAATAAATATGACATATAAAATTAGTACTTATTAATGTTGTTCGTTCTGTAGATCTAAAATCAAGGCATAGAGCTAATATAGTAAGAATACTAAGAACAATTGCTGGTGTGATGTAAATTAAAATGCTTCTGGTTGAACGTCTTCGAATTTCAACATTCAGAAATACCATTGAATCTAATGAAGTCTCATATATTTCAGACGATTTTGTCAGGTTACCTATTTTTACATTCCACTCATTACTCTGAACAAATTCATCCATCAAAATCTATATTAGATTAGATTTACCGTTTAAATTTAAATAACATCAATAAATATATATATACATAACATATTGATTAATAATTATTACCGCATCTTCCTCAAAATGATAATTAATTTCATCACCAAAATACAGCCAAGATCCAAAATGCAAAGTGCAATTGTGATTATCGTATGGCCAATCAGAAAAATCAGCAGGACAATGAGCTGTAAAGACTCTTGAGATGACACATTGAATCGTGCCATTTTTTGATAAAATACAATCAGTCAACGGTATACTACTTTGATCCAAGCTTAAATCTCCTCTATTCGTATAACGACATGTTATTAATAATCATTTTTTATATATTATGTTAATTAGAATATACATATAGTCTAAAGTAAAAACGAAAAATAAAACTAACGAATTAAAAACAGTGAAGTCAGGAACCCAAATTTCATTACTTTTTACATGATGAAGAGTAATGCCCGCAAATTCGTCTGGATTCCAATGAAGATGTACGTCGTCCCAAGTCTATAAACATAAAAAATATATTAGAAAAATATGATTTTAATTAGTAAATCGATTAAAATTAATTTAAAATACTTACGAGTATAAGCCACGTATGAAAATCAATGCTTTCAGAAATATCACTCTGTAATTTTTACGTTTTATTATATGTATGCATAAATGGTATAGACTTATTTGAAAACATCGATTTTAGTAAAAGTAACATTTTCAACTTACAAAATCAACGAATTTAGGAATAAAACGAACATCAACATTTAAAGTACTGTGTGCACTTGAACTGGGACGTAAAGTTGGGTCATAATCACAAAATAAATGCCTTCTTAATTGTAAATCGGCTGATTTACTTTCAATATCATTACAGGTGGGTTCATAATCACTTTCATTGGATTTTTTAATGATAATTAAAATTAAAAAAATTATTAGTTTTAACATGATTTTAATAACATGAACTAGTGACTGATTTACTTGTGTTATACTGCCTATATAGAATTTATGCTTAACGCCCCGTGAAATTCAATAGTCCTCAAATGCAATAAAACTCGTACTTGAATTTTATCTAAGTTTACTATCATTTCGGTACTAATATCTTTTTATTTTATATGGGGCATTCCACGCCAAATCGGACGGTTCGAAAAATTTTAATTTTAGATTTCCTCAATTTTTTTTTATTTTTTTGTACCCATCAAAAAAACCTTTTTCCGAGATTGTTGAAATTTTTTTGATCAACGGTTCAAAAGATATCGAATTTTTTAAAAAGCCGCTCTTTTTACTGATAACTTCTTAGGGAATGGTTCAAATCAAAATACTCACTAAATAAAAAACTATCGTTTTTCCATGTACTTTTTGAAAAAAAAAATACAAAAAAATTATTTCGTGATTCAATACGTGTTTTTTGATTTTTGAAATGTAAATAGCATTTTTTAAAGTGAGTGCATATTTTGATTTTCCTTAAAATTTTATACAGTAAATTACTACTCAAACCACAACTTTTTAGGCCGGTCTGGTCGTTGGTTCGGTGACACGCGTTAATATCTCCGGACAAAATATCCCCGACAAAATATCCCCCGACATAATATCCCCGCGACAAAATATCCCCGCGACAAAATATCTTCAGACAAAATATCTCAGGATAAAATATCTTCATGACAAAATATATGTTGACAAAATATCCTTATCATTGAATAATCGATGAAGAAATTTGTGAAAAAAGGGCACAATTTTATTGCAAGCGAATGCATTCAGATATTTTTGTATTTACACACACACAAAATGCCTGACAAAAAGGATACGTACTATTGCACGCATGTGTGTTCATATAGTTTTGTGATTACACACACCCAAAACCTCTGAAAAAAAGGGCACAATTTTATTGCAAGCGGATGCATTCAGATATTTTTGTATTTACACACACACAAAATGCCTGAAAAAAAGGACACGTACTATTTCACGTATGTGTATTAATACATAATACATAATACATAGTCAACGTAAATATTCGTGGATATATTGTCTACATATATTTTGTCATGAAGATATTTCACCCTGAGATATTGTGTCTGGAGATATTTTGTCGCGGGGATATTTTGTCGTGGGGATATTATGTCGGGGGATATTTTGTCGTGGATATTTTGTCCGGGGAT
This sequence comes from Microplitis deprimator, assembly GCA_964016945.1. Taxonomy (NCBI): domain Eukaryota; kingdom Metazoa; phylum Arthropoda; class Insecta; order Hymenoptera; family Braconidae; genus Microplitis; species Microplitis deprimator. The sequence continues at coordinate 8,982,544 of OZ024714.1, read as the reverse complement.
ATTAACGCAGGTAACCGTCGGTTCTCGATGGCTACTATTTTTTTTTGATTTTTGAAAATTAAAAAAAATTTTTTTTTCTCTATTTTATCACTGGTTTTTCTCTTTCAACGTATTTCGAAAAACTTCATGTATATTTTTTATCATAACAAGCATGGGGAATTGTTAGTAATTAAAAAAGACTATGATTATTTTTCAATGCATCTTTCTGCAATAAATATTTTCTTTATTTGGATAAACAGGGTCGCCACAAACCGAGAAAACCGGGAATATCGGGAATTATCAGGGCATTTAATGCGACCGGGAAGTATCATGGAAATGTCAGGGAATTCTGAAAAGTATCCGGGAATTAAATTGCGACAGTTCAAAATTAAAGAATATTTCAATAATACGCTACAAAAATTAAGGGATATGAAAAAAATTTCAAATTTTAAAGTGATCTTCAACAGGTTATAACTCGAAGGAAAATGGTCGTACGATAAAAAAAAACGGCAAATTGTAGCTTTAGGTGCCTAGTTCTCTAATCTGCCCGGGAAAAAATCATCAGGTCTGATCATGCATGATCATGCGTTAATCTCATGCATGATCATGGCTGGTCAGGCATGATTGTGCTTTTTCGTGCACGATCACGCATGCTCATGGCTGGCCAATATTCAGGCATGATCAGGCCTGAGCAAGCACAATCCCTCAAATTATTAAAAAAAAAAAATAAAAATAATGATAAGTCAATTTGAAATTAACTTATTTTGAGAGTATTATTGTGTAATTGATGTTCACTGGTTGAAAAGTACTTTTGAAATTTTACCCACGACGGGTCTCGAACCCACGACCGGCATGTTAGGAAGCACGTCCACTGTCCACTAGGCTGAACTATCTTATTCAGTTTACGACGATTATTAACATCTTTTGGAACCTTAGGGTTATAAAAAATAAAATATTATTTAAATTCGATTTTGATTTGGTTATTAAATCTTTTCTGAATAATGGATGAAAAGAATTGTAGTTATCAATTTTACGAGCAAATTTAACAATTACATGTTACGATGTTGGCATCGTACGCCTCCGGTTGCATCGGGATAGAACTGTCACATGACTAGTGCGGCAGTTCAGTCTATAAAATAGCGCGCTAACGCGTTATCGGGGCTTTTTTTCGTCGTTAGCTTTGGTTCACTTATGGTCATTGCTAATTATTAGTTTATTCTTAATTCATATTTGCTAGTAACTAGTCTAGTGTCAGTGATAATTAGTGAGATAAATTATCCCGTATTTATTACATCACATCTGTTTGTAATAAATAATAACTCATATCTGTTGTTATACCAGAGACGGTTATTTGAATAAATTAGTAAAAAGCCCTGTACCGTTAAGTACAGTAACTGATACTGATAGATCAGGATGTGTGTGTGACGTGGCAAATAGTGTATTATTAGTTAAAATAAATAATTATTCTATTAACTAAAACCAGTGTTAGAGTGAATTCACCTGTGTTTTCCCACGTCCACATTAGACAATTAAGGGTCGTCTTAACTACGACATTCGGTACCAGTATCACGATCCAAGGAGGCGATTTCCGAGGACCACCCAGTTGCCAGTCCAAGGTCATCGAGGACAACATCCATCTCCGAACTGAATATTAGGCTAAGTACTAGTAATAGTTTAAGATTGTAAGGCCAGTTCGGGCATAATAGTTTATTGCTGATAAATTAGAACAGTAAAATTATAGTCAGAGTTTCATAAGAGCTAGCGGGGCAAACTTTGACCCACGAAACTGCACCCTTCCATCACTAAGTGCAGGATAACGTACCCCAGCGTTACATACATTAATCTTAATTATTAATTAAAAAAAAAGCAATTATATTGAGTTTCATTATTAACTTGGCAAGAATTTATTATTTCAATTCTTTAATTAATTCGAAACAACAATTTTTAATTAATTTCATTTAAATTATTTTTCGGAAAAAAAGATTGGTTTTCGTTATTAATTGAACCAAAAATGATAAATTAAATATCTTTGATTATCAATTTAAAAATGATGATTTTAACTACTATCGTCAAAATAAAAAAAAATGTTTAAATATTGAAAGTTTTTCATAAAAAATATATGATTATCCTTAATTAAAAACCTCAATCAAATTCGATTGAAGCTCGACCGGATTTTAATCGAATTCAATCGGTTCAATCGGAGATTTTAATCATCGATTTTGATCAAATTATTTGTAATAATTGATCGTGCATGATTCACGCTTGAACATGCCCACCCTTGCCTGAATCAACGCATGATCATGCATGCTGATTTTTTCCCAGACAATTAATCTAAATTTAATAAATAATAAAATAAAAAGAAAACAATAATTATAATTAATCTAACAGTTTCTATTAACGACTAACTTTCATTTATGGATATGAACGAATATGCTTAGTCATGCATGATCAAGCCTGAATATTCATAAATATTTTTCACTATTTGCGTATAACCGTGAAAGATTAAGGTTGACCATGCATAGACTTGTACGATCATGTATGCACCGTGCATGATCATGGATAACAGAGCATGCTCAATCATGACCTTTCCTGATAGATCATATCTCTGGATAGAATTATTCCTAACGTAAGTAATGAGCAAGTCTGATTTAGAATGAGCCATGCATGATCATTCTTGATCACGAATGAGTCATGCCTGGCCATGAATGAGTTATGCATGATCAAGTATGAACCATGTATGGTCATGCATAATAGTGCATGCTCAAGCATGACCTTTCCTGATGGATCATATCTCTGGATACAATTATTTCAAACTTAATGCAGGCGCAAGCTTGATAAAGAATGTGCAATGCATGATCATGCTTGATCACGCTTGAGTCATGTCTGGTCATGAATGAGTCATGCAGGATCAAGCATAAATTATGCATGAATCATGCACGACCAGGCATGGTGATTTTTTCCCGGGTGGTTTTTAAATTTTTTTATTTTGTGCAGTTCCGGATTAATTCTAAGAAAACTATCATAAAAGACATTTACCGAATTTTCGCTCGTCTTAAAAACGGTCTTCGAGCTTGAATCAATTTTTTTCGATAATTATGATTGATTTTTGATTGCTCCGAAACCGTATATATAAAAAAATTTAAAGACCAGATCAGAAACTAGACAATTGAAGCTTTTGCCTTTTTATTTTTACTGTAAGCCCGGGAAAAAATGATCAGACCTGATCAGACATGAACAGGCATGAGTCTTCAGGCCTAATCAGACATGAAAAATGACCAGGTCTGATCAGGCATGGTCAGGTCTGTTCATGCCCATCCGGGTAAAAAAAGTATAGATAAAGAATGGCATTATATAATCATATATAATTATGTATAACTATATATAATTATATATAATTGATTCTTTAAAAATAGAAAAAAAAAATTTGGACGTGTGCAGGATTTGAACCGTGGACCTCGCACTCGGAAGTGTAACCCGCTACCCGTTGACCTAAGAGATTGACTTGAAAGGAAAGTTTTGTATGAATTCCCGGGAAAAAATGATCAGACCTGACCATTCCTGTTCATGTATGATCAGACCTGACCATGCCTGTTCATGTATGATCAAACCTGACCATGCCGGTTCATGTATGATCAGGCCTGAAGTAAGACATGATCAGGCCTGATCATACCAGTCCATGCCTGTTCATGTCTGAAGCGTTAAATACGCTCAGGCCTGATCATACCTGTCCATGCCTGATCCAGACTGATATATGGGCTAAAATTTTATATCTAATTTATTAATTATTGATTTATAGTTATATGAAATTATATATAATTATAACTATAGATAGATAGATTTCTTGGTCAACAAAATTTTATATCTTATACATGATAGATTTTTAGTAAACAAAATTTTATAATTTATTAATTATTGATTTATAGTTATATGAAATTATATATAATTATAACTACGTTAGCTGTATATAATTATAACTAAGTTAGTAATATTTAATTATAACTAAGATTTTTAATTTAAGCCCATATATCAGTCTGGATCAGACATGAACAGGTATGATCAGGCCTGGGCGTATTTAACGCTTCAGACATGAACAGGCATGGACAGGTATGATCAGGACTGAGCGTATTTAACGCTTCAGACATGAACAGACATGGACAGACATGAACAGGCATGGACAGGTATGATCAGGCCTGAGCGTATTTAACGCTTCAGACTCGAACAGGCATGGACAGACATGATCAGGCCTGAGTGTATTTAACACTTGTAACGGGGTAATTTGAGTTTTATTATCAACCAAAATCGTGATTTTTCACGATTGGTCATTTACCTTACCTGCAACCCCAAACGAGCATTCAATTAAGTTTTTCGACTTGTCGCCGGGCGCGCTAATTGAAAATGCTAATACGCGAGGCCCAATCATAATTAGGTAGAGGAGGAGTTTTCCGATCATTGCCGAAAATAATCGAGCGAAATTAATAAAACTGCAAGACTGCAGCGAAAAAGAACATTGGTGACCGGAACGACCGGACCGAACAGACGTTCAACGCAGAGTCGACAGGACTTGGTAACTACCCAGATGGCTACGAAGTCCGAGAGCCGTTAGGACTGGACAACCATAGAGACACACACATTAGTGATCGGAACAATTGGACCTGCCCGACTAGAAATTTCAGTTCGTTTTTTATTAGCTCCGGATTAGGCATGCCGAATTCCGAATTCGCGCCAAATGAGGCAACCGCATAAGGCTCGCATCACGAAAATAACGCACTTCCGGAGCTCTGCATAATTAGGAAAGACGGATTCGGCACAAATTCGGAAACCGAAGTCGCCCCGAAAAACCGTAATCTATCTGTGAAAAATGATTATATATAGAAATTGCCAGTATATGGTCATGTATGACTGTAATAATATAATTTTGTTTTACTAAATTAAAAAAAAAAATTTTTTTTTTTTTATCGTTCAAAATTATTTTTGCAGAGCAGCTTATCATCAAATGTTCTAATTTAATGTTACTTTAATTCCCAATCGAATTAGAAATTTTTAATTCAAGGAAAAACACTAAACTTATTAACGACCGCTGTTGTGGGATTCGAACACGGGACTCTACGCACGAAAGACCGACGCTTTAACTACTACGCTACTCTACCGATTGTGGCTCCTAAGTTTAGTTATGGTATTAAAATATTATTCGGTACCAGCCAGGAATTCCAAAGATATACCTAACTTAGGCAATGACGAAGACTTTCCTAATAATAGCGAAATTTGGCATACCTAACTTTAGTAAGCTTTTGGTCATCCCAATCCGATTTTAGTCAAGAATTCCAAAGATTCACTGAACTTTCACGCCCTGCTGAAAACTCCTAATGACAAACAAGTTTGGAAAAGTTTTGGTACATCGAGTTTCGGTGTTCCTCATAAGGACGGGACAAGTTTCAAATTAGGCTTGCTGTATTTCGGAAAGCTTCATTCGTCCCAAATTGGTATTTTGGCATGCCGCACTGGAATTTTAGTCGAGCGCTGATTTGGCATGCCAGACTTCGGCAAGCCTTTGGTAATCGCCATAAGGCAGTAGTATCAGTTTCCGAAGATACGCCGAAGTTCACTTAGCCATTCACTTTCTTACTATAACGGTGGGCCCTGGCTGCTTCGTGTCCAGTAGCCACGAACCACAGTTAATAAATTTCCCGAATAATTTAAATTTATGACAGAGAGATTAATCTTGCCAAGTCTGGTCGCACCTAGTATTATAGTCGAATAATAGGGCGCCACTGGAAGATGGACTCGGCCTTCCAGAACCGGATGTTGTAGAATTTTATTTTAAAATAAATTAATTAATTTTAATTTCTCAGAGTCGTTTGTAATATTTTGTGAGAGAGGTGAGGAATTGTAAAATAGGCTGAAATAATGTTAATCAAAATTTTATTTAATTTAAGCACCTTGCTTTTATTTATATAAACCTTATGACAGTAATTATTCTTATGACAAACTAATACTTATGACAAACTAATATTCTTATGACAAACTAATTTTAATCTCGTCTCCCGGACGGTTCCTTATGGCAAACTAAATTTTATCTCGTCTCCCGGACGGTTCCTTATGGCAAACTAAATTATCTCGTCTCCCAGACGGTTCCTTATGGCAAACTAAGTTATCTCGTCTCCCAGACGGTTCCTTATGGCAAACTAAATTAATATCTCGTCTCCCGAACGGTTCCACACCCACACACCCACACGTTAAAATACCGTCCCCTGGACGTTAAACCTTAACCAACCTTTTATTTTAAAAACATCCCCTGGATGTACCCTTAATTCTAACTTAACATATCCACCGGACCTAAATCACAGACACAGTTTCATTTACTTAACATTACTTGTTGACTCTACTTTAATTTACTGACCATTTCTTAGAACATCATCACTATTGTCTCGAATACTCGTGATTCGTTTATTGGAAAATTTTCCAATAAAATATATAATTTTCCACAATTAATTCATTATGATTTATCTCACTATTTTTAACTCAGTATATTAATTAATTAATTTGTAGTTTTAATTGAATTATTAATTAATTAATTTTTATTGACAATTTTCGCTAACAATTTTCCCATAATATTATACTCACTGATTTTATTCAATTTTTACTGACCAATTTCGCTAACAATTTTTCCATAACATTTTGTACTTAATTTATTCCTGACAAAATAATCCGTTTTCTCCATTTACAACTAATTATCATAATTCCTAGCGTCCTTACAAATTCCAATTTAATTCAATTAGATATTCTATTAATATTTTAAAATTAATTTATAATTATTTTATGACTAAATTTACGGCTAGAATTATGTTGAAAATTGACTAGAATATTCGGCTAGTGGCTTGGCGTCGCGAGGCTTGAAATTAAGATTTTCGACACGGACGAGTTATCTAAAGCAGCCGACAGGCCTGGGATAGTTTTATAATAAATATTGAATTTAAATTTAATTTAATTATCAAACGATTCACGCGGAAATTTATTTTATTCCAGCCTAGAAGCCTCGAATAGAATAAATTTTAGAGTTCCGGACAAAATTGGCGATTATTTGTGAGATTCGGCGGAAAGTTCGAGACGCGTGGTTGAACTGGCCGACAGGCCTTGAGCGACTAACATAATTTTACCGAACCCGCGGAAAGATTTTAAGTAATTTATTTATAATTAATTCGGCCCTCTAATAATTAAATTAGAGGCCTTCATTAATTATAAATTTACCTTATTTACTGTACAGCAGCAACTGATTGAAGCGTGGTCGTAAATAGTTTCTTAATAAATCTGCTGGTGACTTCCCGGTCTCTATCTCTCCTTGTCTTCCTCACTCTCTGCTCTCCTCCAATTAATTATTTTGATTGAATATCTGGTGTTATTGTGTGTCCTGCTGTTGTCGTCGTCTGAACCACTAATGTTTGATTTCACGTTCCGCAGTCCCTTATATTTAGTTCCACTTTGGTTCACTCCCCCGGAAACTTATTCCCACTTTTCTTAACCTAAGGAAATGACGAACGGACTGGCCTTAGTGATCCATGCGACACCCGGTGACTAGTCGCATCACTAACTCGCAACTTACGAGGTCGTTGGCCGGTTATCGGCGAGAATCAAAATTCAAATTCAAATTGTCTAATTTTACAGTTTTTACAAATTTACCCTGTTACAAATTAATTAATAGTAAATTCTTAAATATAAATATTAATTAAAGATTTGTTTTATTGCTGGTTCAGAAAACGGGAAATAGATCTCAGGATGCAGATAGACTCGTTCTGACCGGACACGCGGCTGAAATAAACTTATTCTAAATGACGCTGGTGATGAAAGAAATTTTATCAAGAGACTCAAATTTAATTATATAAAATTTAGTTTTATTCAACCAAACCCAAATATGTACCAATATTTCCCCTTTTATTAATAAATTTATGACTTATGAGAATAATTAGACGTCCAGCGACAATGAATAAATTTACTAAGTGCGCAAGTATTTATTGGACGCTGGAAATAAAATGTATAATTAATTAAAATTAATTTACGTTGAAGAGAGGGAGGGAAACTTATTAATAATTTGTCGAAACTTATCTGGTTGTACGTGGGCTTACTGGTGATATCGATCTCCGATTCGTTGCGGGCTTCTTGGACTCGATGTCGATCCTCTTCGGTAAATCCTCACGGGCTCCTTGGACTCGATGTCGATCCTCTTCGGTAAATCCTCACGGGCTCCTTAGACTCGATGTCGATCCTCTTCAGTAAAATTCTCACGGGCAGATGTTGTATATCAAACCACCCCACTCACTCAGTAATCAAATTTGGTTTTTCTTTAACCAGACGAAGGAGTCTCACAAATCTCCTTAATTAATTAATTTGAATCAAAACCAGTATCACTTATAAAATTAATAATTTAGTTTTAATATAAATATAAGTTTCAATAGACAAAATTATTCAGGTAACAGCTTAAACGAAATAGAATTGATTACTGAGCTAAATGATTAGATATAATAAACTTATCGTTAGGCCGACTCATATAAATTGTAATGAGTCCTGGTACTACAGTAGGGACCTCGCTAAGCGTCATCAGTCCACTCTAGGTGACGGCCAGGGCCTAAGTCTTCGAGCAAGTGTTTGCTGGCCCTTTTATATGTTAATTTTAGAGGCGGGGAACTACCCCACTATCGTCTAAATTCAAGTAGAATTTGATCTAGGGGTCCTCTGACATGGCCCCGAGTGACTGAGGAGTGTTAATTAACATATAATTGTTATTATAGATGGCCGTAGAATCTGTTAGATTTTGCGCTCGATTTTCAAGTCGTAAAATCAGAAACGCACGTTCACACTACTGACTACCTAATTTAGTATCCCGGACTTCGGCAAGCCTTTGGTCATCACTGTTAAATATCAGTCAGGAATTCCAAAAGTATTCCTAACTAACGCCATGCCACGCCTTTTCCGAATAACAACCAAGTTTGGCATGTTTTTGGCATCCCGAGATTTGGTTTTCCTCATGCAAATACTATAAGGTTCGAATTTAGCCTGCCGTATTTTGGTTTTAATTATGAGGCCGGAATAAGGTCCGAATCAGGCTTGCCGTATTTCGGAAAGCCTGATTCGGCCCAAATTGGTCTTTCGGCAAGTCAACTAGAATTTCTAGTCGGGTGATGGACCGAAGGAAAAGTTCAACATCTAATAGACGCCATAATATACGCCGTGCATAAATAATCAGGTAATTAATTATTTGGTGACTTGGTTTTATTACTGTGGAACCAAGCGATAAAAGAAAATCCAAATCGTATAAGATACCAGGCAGGTAGCCGGTACCTTTTATTATTGAGAACTGACTGCGTCTGAATAGCAGGTTGAAGGAGAGTTCGAGTGTTTTGGTGAAAACGAGAATTGGATCCGATAGAGAGTTAACCTGAGGAAGAAAATTTGAGACAACCCGGCTACCCCAGGCGTACACGGTCGAGAATCTAATACACGGACTAGAGAGAACAAGACGCGGACTACGACAACTAATACAGAAAGAGCGACGGAAAAGAACCAACGTAAATTGTAATAGGTATTCTGTTAAATATTCCAGGCAGGAAGCCGGAATATTTGTTAATTATAATACATAATTTAACGTCGTGTCCGCGAAGTATTGTCGTGTCTATTAACGTGCAATAAAATCATTGAAAAGCCGGACTCAACAATAATTAGCTTTGATATTTCCAGGCAGGTTGTTTGTCACTCGCCGGAAAATTCTTCTGAAATCTTCCAGGCAGGTCGTGTAAAGCATCCCCGAAAAATTAATTGCGTTCCAGTCAAATTATCTAGTCATTAATATTAAGTGAAAATTAATTATAAGTAAATTACATTAACAAATCATATAAAATCAATTAATAATTTATAAACGTTAAATGTGTCGTGAAGTAAAACGTGGAAAATAAATGTTCGAGTTTTGAGTATTGAAAATAGAGGTTGTGATAAATTGTTAAGCGGTCACATAAAATAAATCCTAAAACCGGCTTAACAAAGTTGTTGATAAAGGAAAGTTTAACGTTTATAAGAAATTAGTTGTTTTTAAATTTATTCGTGATTTTAAAATGATAAATAATTAAGTGGAAATTAATTTTAAATATAGAAAATAGGTTAATGGAATTTTATATTGATAAGTGTGAGTCAGTGAAAATCGTCATTATGGAATTGTAGTAATTAAATAAGTTATAAATAATTGTCATAAATTAGTGAGTAGTGTTAAAATCACGTAGAGGGTTCAGGGAACCGCGTGAATTAATTGTAAAGTCGCGTAGAGGGTCCTGGGAACCGCGCGGGTATTAAAATTAAGGTTTTAGCCACGTAGAGGGTCGCGTTGACCGCGTGGAGTTTAGTTTAAGTTAAGTGTGTGTGTAAAATAGTCCAGGGGACTCAGGGTGAGTATGTGTGTGATATAGCCAAAGGTAGTTGGCTTAGTTTAGCTTTATAAGATATAAAGTCATAAGTGATAAAGGTTTATAAAGTAATAAGGTCCATAACGTTACAAGATTTTAATAAAGTTATAAGGAATAAAGGTTTATAAGGTTTATAAAGGTCATAAAGGTTCAAAAGGTTTATTAAATAAAAAGGTTAAAATTGTTGATTGAAATCATTATAATTATTTATAAATTATCCTTCCTCATCCTTCTCTTACAATTAAATAAATTACACCGACCCGGATGATCTAAGATCCGGCTCTGGGGAGCCGTTATTACTTCCAGTGGCGCCCTTGACAAAAAGACGACCAGAGTAGCAGCATAGCCCTGTTATACACTTCAGACATGAACTGGCTTGGACAGACATGAACAGGCATGGACAGGTATGATCATACATGAACAGGCATGGTCAGGTCTGATCATACATGAACAGGAATGGTCAGGTCTGATCATTTTTTCCCGGGAATTCATACAAAACTTTCCTTTCAAGTCAATCTCTTAGGTCAACGGGTAGCGGGTTACACTTCCGAGTGCGAGGTCCACGGTTCAAATCCTGCACACGTCCAAATTTTTTTTTTCTATTTTTAAAGAATCAATTATATATAATTATATATAGTTATACATAATTATATATGATTATATAATGCCATTCTTTATCTATACTTTTTTTACCCGGATGGGCATGAACAGACCTGACCATGCCTGATCAGACCTGGTCATTTTTCATGTCTGATTAGGCCTGAAGACTCATGCCTGTTCATGTCTGATCAGGTCTGATCATTTTTTCCCGGGCTTACAGTAAAAATAAAAAGGCAAAAGCTTCAATTGTCTAGTTTCTGATCTGGTCTTTAAATTTTTTTATATATACGGTTTCGGAGCAATCAAAAATCAATCATAATTATCGAAAAAAATTGATTCAAGCTCGAAGACCGTTTTTAAGACGAGCGAAAATTCGGTAAATGTCTTTTATGATAGTTTTCTTAGAATTAATCCGGAACTGCACAAAATAAAAAAATTTAAAAACCACCCGGGAAAAAATCACCATGCCTGGTCGTGCATGATTCATGCATAATTTATGCTTGATCCTGCATGACTCATTCATGACCAGACATGACTCAAGCGTGATCAAGCATGATCATGCATTGCACATTCTTTATCAAGCTTGCGCCTGCATTAAGTTTGAAATAATTGTATCCAGAGATATGATCCATCAGGAAAGGTCATGCTTGAGCATGCACTATTATGCATGACCATACATGGTTCATACTTGATCATGCATAACTCATTCATGGCCAGGCATGACTCATTCGTGATCAAGAATGATCATGCATGGCTCATTCTAAATCAGACTTGCTCATTACTTACGTTAGGAATAATTCTATCCAGAGATATGATCTATCAGGAAAGGTCATGATTGAGCATGCTCTGTTATCCATGATCATGCACGGTGCATACATGATCGTACAAGTCTATGCATGGTCAACCTTAATCTTTCACGGTTATACGCAAATAGTGAAAAATATTTATGAATATTCAGGCTTGATCATGCATGACTAAGCATATTCGTTCATATCCATAAATGAAAGTTAGTCGTTAATAGAAACTGTTAGATTAATTATAATTATTGTTTTCTTTTTATTTTATTATTTATTAAATTTAGATTAATTGTCTGGGAAAAAATCAGCATGCATGATCATGCGTTGATTCAGGCAAGGGTGGGCATGTTCAAGCGTGAATCATGCACGATCAATTATTACAAATAATTTGATCAAAATCGATTTTCTATTTTTATAGAATTAATTATATATAATTGTATATAGTTATACATAATGATATATAATTATATAGGGCGATTTTTTATCTATAATTTTTTTACCCGGGTGGGCATGTATAGACCTGACCACGCCTAATGAGACCTGAAGACTCATGTCTGTTCATGTCTGATCAGGTCTGATCATTTTTTCCCGGGTTAACTTCAAGTAATAAAAATCTTTTACGTGATAGATTCTAAGTCAACAAAATTTTATATCTTATACATGATAGATTTTTAGTTAACAAAATTTTATATTTAATTTATTAATTATTGATTTATAGTTATATGAAATTGTATATAAGTTATATATATAATTATAACTACGTTAGCTATATATAATTATACTACGTTAGCTATGTATAATTATAACTAAGTTAGTAATTTTTAATTATAACTAAGATTTTTAATTTAAGCCCATATATCAGGCTGGATCAGGCATGAACAGGTATGATCAGGCCCGACCGTATTTAACACTTCAGATATGAACAGGCATGGATAGGTATTATCATGCCTGAGCGTATGTAACGCTTCAAAAATATACATGAAGTTTTTCAAAATACGGTGAAAGAGAAAAACCAGTGATAAAATTTGATAAAATAACGAAAAAAAATGTTTTTTAAATTTTTAAAAATCGAAAAAAAATAGTAGCCATCGAGAACCCACGATTAGGCCGGCCTAAAAAGTTGTGGTTTGAGTAGTAGTTTACTGTAAAAAATTTTAAAGAAAATCAAAATATGCATTCACTTTAAAAAATGTTATTTAAATTTTAAAAATCAAAAAACACGTATTGAATCACTTGAAATAATTTTTTTGTATTTTTTTTTCAAAAAGTACACGGAAAAACGATAGTTTTTTATTTTGTGAGTATTTTGATTTGAACCATTCCCTAAGAAGTTATCAGTAAAAAACCATTAAAAGAGCGGCTTTTTAAAAAATTCAATATCTTTTGAACCGGCCCTCGCAGTTTTGGAAATACCGAAATAATACCGGAATTATACAGTATAAATACTGCATATAATATAACTTTATAAAGTTATATATATATACTGTTATGTCCAAAACGGCTTGCACCGTAATGGACAAATTATTATTATAAATATTTTCGGCCCTAGTCTTGCGACCAATAGACCGGGATCACACTGAGTAAATATCTGGAAGGGTTTTTGAAATGAAAAATTTTGAAGTACGAATTTAACTGTTATATATATTCTACAATACAGATTTCTAAAACTACGATTACAATAGATCTCGGTATTTCAAAAATAATTTGATATATGTATTAGGTGGCGACCCGCCAACGCTAATTACACAGACACAAATTACCATGAATTCAAAATTATATCGGAGATGAAGGTGGCCACGTGCCTACTCTTCTTCGTATAATTAGAATTCTTACAGTAAAAGATTCACTATTAACCTTTTCTTTAATATCATAAAATGATTCTTAAAAATTTTTGTTGGTTGGAAATTCGGTTGAATACAAAACAAAAATATTACTTAAAATTACAGTACCTGAAGGTTCTGAGGCTGGAGTATTCTTCTGGTTTACACTGAATTTACTATATTATTCGCGATTACAATTGTTTGCGATATTAACTTGATATTTCTAAACTGATAACCCAAAGTGTGAGGACACTTATACAATTAAATAAAATCAATAATGAAGTGTGAGAACACTTGTAAAAGAAACTAGTACGGAACTAGCGTAAAGTGTGAGAACACTTGTAAAAGAAAAACTAGTACGGAACTAGCGTAAAGTGTGAGAACACTTGTAAAAGAAAACTAGTGCGGAACTAGCGTAAAGTGTGAGAACACTTGTAAAAGAAAACTAGTGCGGAACTAGTGTATGGCTTCCTGTCGTACTGACCCGGAACTGAAACAACTGCGTGATTGATGTGGGTCAACACTTTTTATGTTTTCCACCGGGCCCTATTTGGTGGGTCGTTTGGGGGAAAACTGTGTCCAATCGGAGCAGTTCTCTTGTGTCTTTTCCCTTTCCCTAGGATTTTTCCGCTAGGGAAGTGGTAAAGGCATACTCCGATGCGGGCCTATGTGTGTGCGCATACACACATACACCCACATGTACAATATTTGATGTATCTTTAATTTATTGATTATACTATACATTTTTCCTTATGATAGATTTCCTTTTATTTATTTATATAAATTTTACTTATTTATTTTTATTCTTATATTTTTCCTCCTGTAAATTTTATTCATTTATTTAGTTATTTGTATAAAGTTTTATATTGATTTTTATAACTTTTATTTATTTGAATTTTATTAATTTATTTAATTATGTATATGAAATTTTATATTGACTTTTATAATTTTTATTTATTCGAATTTTCTTAATTTATTTAATTATTTATATAAAATTTATACTGGTTTTTATACTTTTTATTTATTTGAATTTTATTAATTTATATAAAATTTTATATTGTCTTTATAATTTTATTTATTTAAATTAGTAACTTGTTTAATTACTTAGATTAAATTTTATTTTGATTCCTATAATTTTTTTATTTGAATTATTTATTTAAATTCTATTGATTTATTTATTTAGTTACATAAGGTTTCATATTTATTTATTTATATAAAATTGTCATTGAATGGCGTCCTGCCGATTCATTTATTTATTTAATAATTATTAATTCTTTGTAATAATTTTCTTTTATGCCGAATTATTTATTTATTCCATGAGGTTTATCATGGAATGGCGTCCCGCCGATTCCTGTACTCATTCTTATAAATTTACTCATATTTATTAAATTGATAATAATTATTTATTCAAATATTACTTATTCAGATAATTCTTTTTTTTTGTTATTTGGATTCCTAAAATTTATTTTGCACATTCCTTGTCGAAAGTCTTTTATTTAAGAGTTATTGCGTTTTAATATTATTTATTTAAATGTTCTGGACAACGTGTCATTAAATTTATTTCTTAGGGTTTTCGTTTACGTGGACAGTTGAAAGTTTATCTACAAAAGTGCACTTAAAAATGTAAGGGCTTATAAGATTATTTTTTTTTTTTTGTTTATTTTATTTATTTAACAATGAGTCATTGTTAAACTTTCCGTTGTTCTTTTTTTTTAAAATATTTTAAGTACACTTTTGTTGATAAAATATTTTGGCAATTTTATGGAAAGTGTTTCCAGATGTGCTTTGGCCTTCAATCTATTGTGACCGGAGGGGTCATTAAAAACGCATTTGGTTGTTTGCTCTAGCATTTCTACGTGCGTCAGAGCAAACAATTTACTAATTCTAAACTACATTATTTCTTATCTCTTGTGTTACTCATAAAAATAAAATAAAAAAAAATAAAATAAAATCTGGTCGCCACGTATTTTCGACAGTGAATAAATTTAAGTAAAATAATATTTCTAAAAGAGAAAATTAATAATGTCCCGCATTGGAGCCGGACGTAACACCCCCGCCGTTAGACGGAAGCACGAGCTGTTTCGAAGAGAAACGAAACATCGAGTGTGACGACAAGATTGTATTTATGCAATGATCTTAACTTACAGGAAGTGCTGGCACGCTCTAAATGAAAGCTCTGTTGCTGTTGATTTCCGTGGTCTGTTGATGGGTTGATGTGGCTCCGCTGGTCTCCGTGGTTGATGGATAGTCTTGTATGGCGGTTTTGGGCAGGGTCGGATAGATCTCGGGTGCAGTTGGCGTTATTGATGTATCCCCCTTTTCCACGTCCTTATTTGATCTTGGCAGAAACATTTTTCGCTGGACTTCCCTCTGTCTACCGAGGTGTAGTAGCAGGTGGGTAAGTGAGTCCCATAAGGCCCCGATGAGACACAGTGACCATCCATAAACTGAATGTAGGGCATATCCGTGGATGATGGTATCAGCAATTAGTTTGAGCAGCCGGAGGAACATGACAATTCCAATTATTCCGGCACACCACGTGCCGAATCCGGTGAATTTTCCCCAGGTTTTGGACCACGCACTCTCGGCCAGGTGCTCCAATACGTCTTCGTTGAGAGCGTTGAGTAATGACGGGGATCCTCGGGTGCCGTTGGTGAATTGTTGGGCCATGGTTTCCATCACCACGGTTTGTTCCATGGTGAACATGATTCTTCCACGCATGGCGTCTAGGTCGTCTTCTGAATATATCCCGCCAGTTGCGAGGTTGGCGGGGTTTTGGTATTTCCATGTCATCCGGGTGCTTGGTTTCAGTACGGTTGGTGACAATGTCTCGACGGGTCTTGGCAAGAACTTATACCAAGTTGAACCCAATTTGTAATGCTGTAGAAGCGGAGAGTTGCAGGGCAACTCCGTCGCGTAGTTCGTGACCACATGCGTCCTTGGAGTTAGAAATTGGCTTTCGTTTCCCCGTAATATGGGCATACGGTTGAAACATCGATCTGATTGCTTTACCTTGACTTCTACTGGGACACACTGTACTATGTGGACCACCTCTCCTGCCACTACCGCCATGTATCCTGGGCCCTCCATGTACCTGAAGGCGAACTCGTCCGGTTGCGTAGAAGCTATAGAGAGCGTGTTCTTCAGCACCTCCTTTTCCAATCTACATTTTTTTCTTAACACGTCTAGATACAGAGTCTGGACCTGAGACCTTATGTAACGTTCGACATATATAAACTTAGCATTTACGTATAAGAAAATATCCAAATTGTCTGGATGTGAATTTACAATGTTATTTTTCCCCAACAATCCCAAGTCCTTGCCTTCAACAATGAACAGTTTGGGATGTTCAGTCTTAATTAACGTTATTCCGCATGAGGTCTCAGCTCCCACTATGTTTAAGGAGAAACTGGTGTCTCTTACATTCAACGAGTACACCGTTTCTTTGCTAGTTTTTAGTTTTGTGGCTACGCCACTATATAATACAGTGTAAGTATCTGGGATGCAGTACTTTCGGGGTACTGTATCCCAGAATGTGTAACCATTCTCTGGGTCAATGCAATAACCCTTATTTAACTGACATCGGTGTCCCGATGGCAGGTAAATTTTATTTTCCTCTACTTTAACTCGGGTCTGGAGCGACCTTAGAGTTATTCTCGCGGTCCCAATCACAAACACGTTATCCCACGTTCCGAATGGGTCGCTATATTGTGCATTAGTGCAATCAGCGTTACTGTTTACACTCCCTGCTAATGTAATACTACGCGTCGTAGTTGCATTTACGATTAAACCATCGATGAGTGTATTCCCGAGTCTCAGCGTGCCGTGGTCATGCGCGACCTGGCACACGTCGCGATGGATCGGATAAATGTATTCGTTAATACCTTGACTAACGATGGAGTTATATGATTGCCAACCACAATATTGGATCACGCGATGTATCTCGATTTTACATTGGAGTATTTGAGTGTGCTCATATTCGTTGAGCTGCAATAACGCGATATCCGGGAGAGAAGTTTCTATCCGATCCTCCTCGAGATCACATTCATCGATATCGATCAATGAAATTGTCGTCATATTTAAGATTTTGTTTCCACAATCATACCCGATTATGGCTCCGGCGGACCCCCAGCAAATGGCCAAAATGGCGAGGAATGTGAGGTCCATTATCTGAAAAAAATTTTATTATGGTTTAAAGTCGGGATCTGGGTCCACGACTTTAGTACTTTTGGTTTTAGATTTTGAAACTTTGATTTGTGTCTTTTTCAGTCTATTGGGATGCACAACTTTGGTTTTGCTCCCTATTTTTAGACTGACATTACCATTACTGAAAACCTCTAAAATTTCATATGGCCCATCATAATGGTCCCCGAATTTGTTGGGTTTGGGCCCTTTTAGAAGAAAAACGTTTTCTCCTGCTTTAAACGTGACCGGTTTTAAAGCCTTGTCGTAAATTTCCTTCGACCTCTCTTTTGCTTTAATTAAATTATCGCGCGCCAACTCGCGAATGCTTATCAGTCGTTCGACTAATTTGGAGATATAGTTATCATAGGTGGGTAGACAGTCGAGCTCGTGTAGTGGCTCACTTGTCGGTACGCGGGCGATCTTCCCAAACACAAGTTCATAGGGGGTGAATCTCGTCCCCTCATGCACGCAAGTGTTATATGAAAACGTCGCCAATTCCAACCAATTGTCCCATTCGCTATCCCGACTAACGAATTGTTTGAGATATTCCCCCAGTACGTGGTGAGAACGCTCTAGGGCACCGTTGGATTGTGGCCTGAAAGCCGTCGTCTGAATTTTTTTGATTCGGAATCGCTTGCTGATTCGCTGCATGAAAGAACTTACGAAATTCCTACCTTGATCGGTGAGCAGCGCTTTAGGAGCTCCGAATGTGCATATAAAGCGTTTGATGAACACGTCAGCGACCGTTGTCGCCAACATGTTCGGCAAAGGTGCTGCTATACAGAACTTAGAGAGCTGGTCTTGAATTGTTAAGATATATTCAAAACCCCTTTTTGTAACGGGCAATGGACCGACAATGTCCATTGCTATTTTTTCGAATACCGTACCGGGTGTGTCAGTTATCAACATGGGTTGTTTGGTTTTGACACGGACTAATTTTTTTAATTGACATTCCAGGCACTGTTGTATTCGTACCTGAATGTCTTGTTTCAAATTTTCCCAAAAATAATTTGTTCTAATTCTATTATATGTTTTTGAAACTCCTTTATGTCCACCGATAGGAGATTTGTGAGCTTCGAAAAAGATGTGATCCCGTTCCTCCCGGGGAACGTACCGAATTGTACCAAGGCAAATTATTATCTGAATTCCTTGGTTCGCGTAAATATCGTGTATTATTTCCAGAACTTCCGACCAGGGTATATTCTCAATGGTTTCGGAAAATGCCACCGATAGTGTAGTTATACCCTTGTCTCTTGAAATCCCTTTTAGTTTCACCAAGCATTTAGCAATATTACTTTTCGTGAGAAGAGCTGATTCACCATTCGTTCCACGGATGATTAAACCGAAATAGTTCCGGCTACCCCGTTTGGTCCAGAACACTTGGCCGACATCCATGTGTCCTATGTTTGGCAGTTTATTCTGGCTTTGTAAGGCTCGAGAGCCCTCATCGCATGGTTGACCATTTTCATTTAGGAAATAAACTAGGTTATCGTTTCGATACTGAAACAAATCCTTAACGGATATTATATTAGATGTACGTCTTTGTACATCGCCTTGTTGAGGAGTATCCCTGAGAAAATCGTCGGACTCGTTGGAAGACGAATCATCGTCTGAGTCCGAATCGAATTCTTGAAAATTATCGGGGTCCGATGGAAGGTTCGTCCTATTGATTTCAACGACTCTTTCATCGACATTTCCCCGATGTTTTGGTGGCCTGCCTCTTTTTCGTGCAGGCCCAGCCCGTTTGTTATTAGAAGTGTGAGGAACTTCCGTATTAAAACGATTAGAAGTGTTAGGAACTTCTGTATTAAAACGATTAGAAGTGTGAGGAACTTCTGTATTCAAACGATTAGAAGTGTGAGGAACTTCTGTATTCAGACGATTAGAAGTGTTAGGAACTTCTGTATTCAAACGATTAGAAGTGTGAGGAACTTCTGTATTAAAACGATTAGAAGTGTGAGGAACTTCTGTATTCAGACGATTAGAAGTGTTAGGAACTTCTGTATTCAAACGATTAGAAGTGTGAGGAACTTCTGTATTAAAACGATTAGAAGTGTTAGGAACTTCTGTATTCAAACGATTAGAAGTGTGAGGAACTTCTGTATTCAGACGATTAGAAGTGTTAGGAACTTCTGTATTCAAACGATTAGAAGCGTGAGGAACTTCTGTATTCAGACGATTAGAAGTGTTAGGAACTTCTGTATTCAAACGATTAGAAGTGTGAGGAACTTCTGTATTAAAACGATTAGAAGTGTGAGGAACTTCTGTATTAAAACGATTAGAAGTGTTAGGAACTTCTGTATTCAAACGATTAGAAGTGTGAGGAACTTCTGTATTCAGACGATTAGAAGTGTTAGGAACTTCTGTATTCAAACGATTAGAAGTGTGAGGAACTTCTGTATTAAAACGATTAGAAGTGTTAGGAACTTCTGTATTCAATTGTTCTCTCGCTCTTTGCGCACGAGTTGTAACGTGTACATTTTCGATAGGGTTTCTCGACAACGCGTCGGCGTTTAAGTTGATTTTTCCCGGTTTATAAATTACATTGTACTCGTATTCGGCCAAGCGGAGTCGCCATTTCAAAATTCTGGCGTTTCCGTCTTTAGCTGTCTTGAACCACACTAGTGGTTTGTGATCCGTAACTACAGTGAATTTTCTCATGTAGACGTAAGGTCGGAAGTGTTTTACAGCTTGCACTATGGCCAATGCCCTGTGATAAAACCGCACCGATGGCTATCCCAGATGCATCGGTGGTTATTATGAAAGGTTTATCGAAATCAGGGTATTGTAAAATTGGGGCTGTGCACAGCGTTTCCTTCAGTTTATCAAAAGCGTTTTGAGTGGAGTCTGACCATATAAATTCAGTATCCTTTTCTAACAATTTTGTTAAAGGTTTAGCAATAGAAGAATAGCTTTTGATAAACCTCCGGTAATAACCCGTCAGTCCCAAAAATTCTCGTATATTTCTCTGTGTCTTCGGCACAGGAAAGTCTCGGACGGAAATTAGTTTCGAGGGGTCAGGTTTCAAACCCTCTCGACTAATGACATGACCCAAGTAATTTACTTCTGGTCGCAGAAATTCGCATTTGTCCGATTGTAATTTGAGATTAGCTTGTCTCAGTCTAGTCATCAATTCATCTAACTTTCGCTCGTGATCCTCTAAATTCCGAGCGAAAACAATGATATCATCTAAATATACAAATAATGATGTTCCTTGCAAACCAGACAGAACTGAATCCATCAATCGCTGGAAAGTCGCAGGGGCGTTTTTCAACCCAAAAGGCATTCGGAGATACTCCCAATGTCCTTGAGGCGTTGAAAAGGCCGTTTTGTGCCGATCCTTTGGATCCATTTCGATCTGGTTATACCCGGAAGCTAAATCAAATACAGAAAAATAAGATGATCCCCCCAATTGATCCAAAATGTCCGTGATATTCGGTAACGGGTATGCGTCAGTAATAGTGTCTTCGTTTAAAAGTCTAAAATCTATTACCACACGCCATCGTTTGTTACCGTGAGAGTCTGGTTTCTTAGGTACTATCCAGACTGGACTATTATACGGGGACTCTGACGGCTGTAATATGCCTGTGTCCAGTCCCTCGCTGATTTGTTTCTCTAACTCCGGCTTTAGTGCCTGAGGTATTCTGTACTGTTTAATCGTGATTGGTCGGTCGCTGTGCGTCGGGATTCGGTGTTGGTAATTTTTGGAGGAACTCAATGGTTCCCCTGGTATATAGAACCGATCTGCGTATTTTTTTACCAGTCGCTCTACATGTAACCGTTCGTCGTCATTCAAATAGTCCAACCGAAGCAAAGGTTTTACCTTTTCAAAACGCTCAGTATTTTGAAAATCTTTTACTACCGTGAATATATGTTTTGCAATCCCAAGACTCTCATGTGTGTCTTGTGACGTGTCAGTTGGATCAATTGGAGCAATTTCATTTTTATCTTCAACCTCCCGAACAGATATGGTGGGGATTCTCACCCCCACCTCACTTTCGGTGGTGTTATATATTTGCATGTATGCGCGATTGTTTTTAATTGTGACGAGACAGTTCCCCGCGAAGACCCCTTTACATATTTTTAATTTGGGGACGAAGCCTTCTTTTAATTCGGGATTCGCGACGTTTATAAAGAAAGTGGACTCGCTTCGCCTGGGTATGTACATTACACCATCTTCAACCCGATTTGGTTTCTTGAATGGATACTTTTTGTTATCAACCTCCAACAACCGTCGTTGGTAATCGATTTTCGCCCCGTGGGTGGTGAAGAATTCCGATCCTACAAGTCCGGCATGAGGTATTGCCAGGTCATCCGGAACCACGTGGCATATTGCGTTTTTCCCAAAAATTTTTGTGTTAATGCTACCCAATGTCGAGATGGGGATGTTCGCGATCCCGTGTAACTCTATTATATTATTTTTATTTACATTATTTACATTTGTTATGTATTTAGATTTAATTAAATTTGGCGAGGCGCCTGAGTCCAACATCATTACGATATCGTCCCCCCTGGATGTTTTATTTGCCACCGCGTATGGCAAATTATCCGGGTCTAAATTTATGTCAATTTTTGTTACTCGGAATCGTCCTCGATGGTCGCTTCCTGTATTGTATTTATGGGTTGTATCGGACGATTGTTTTTCGCCGCATCCCGGTGAAAAGACGCTGTTTGGGGTGGAGTCACGGACCGAATCTGCGCTTTACACTCACTACTGTCATGAGTGTTAGTTTTATGAAACGAGCAAAACTTTCCCGTATTATCCGCGTTTCTGCTACTAGAACCTACCACTTGATTGGTGTTAGGCTTAGCATTAGGATTAAATTTACAATACCGAGCTGAATGTCCTCGGTTTCCGCAGAGCTGACATTCAACGTTCGCGTATTTATTCTGACCCCCATTAATTTGCGAGCAGTTTTTAGCGGTGTGCCCCTTTTTATAACAAATCTGACAGGTCACTTGCTGGCACTCCCTAGCAAAATGACCTGGTTGGTTACATGTTCGACATAGGAATTTATTCTTCGCGCCATTATTGCCGTTATTGTTATTATTGCTATTATTATTTTTATTATCAAAATTATGGAATTTATTTTCCGCGGAGCTACTTTGCCTGCCAGCGGCAAAATTTACGGGTTTATTAATATTTGTTTTTTTAGATTCATCTTTTACTGGTTCTTTTCGTCTCTCCGTATTTTGCTCGCGGCGTAACTCCTTCCGAGCGTTTAATTTTTTTTCGATTTTCATGGCCATCGTCAGAGCATCGTCCACGTTGTTACACTCCGACATACGTTGGTCAATTTCGCTAACTAAATTCTGCGTAAAACAACCCGCTATCGAGGTATTTATTTTTTCTTTATAAGCTTCAAGGTCCGCCGCGGCCAATCCCGGATTCTCGGCTTGGTAAACCTCGACGATTTCGCGCCCCTTTTTTCGTAATCGGTTCACGAAGTCTAATACGGCTTCCCCGTCTTTTTGATACATTCGGCCCAATTCACCCTGAAGTTGAAATAAGGACTTCGCCGGTACGAAAACCTTTTTCAACTTTGTGGTTAATTCGGCGAGATCCGCCGGAATTTCTGAATTAATTGAGGTTTTGACCTTCGTAGTTAATTTGCAACCGTATATTAGTTTGATTAAATTTCCCTCCGCCCCAGCGGGTAGCACGGATTTCGCGTCCTTACAACATTTTAGGAAATCTGACAATTCACCGGGATTGCCCTCGAATTTTGGTACAAATGAAAGAGCGTCGTTAAGGGATATGTTTTGGTTCGGTGCCAAAGCCATATTGTAAGAATTATTTCCGTTCACTACGACAGCTAAGGGATTAATTAGTTCGGGGTCGTTTTGATTAACGACGGGTACGTGGACGCTTGGATTCACGGATTTTTGACTCTGGGTAGCGACTTCTTCAGAATCCCTCGTATCAACAAGAGTATTTTCTCTCGAATCAATTATTTGGGAATCCTGAAAAGAATTTTCTTCACCCGAATCCTCGTCGGAACCAGATTCGGATGTTCGAATTGATTTCCCGATTCCCGATTCTA
Organism: Microplitis deprimator; assembly: GCA_964016945.1. Lineage (NCBI taxonomy): Eukaryota > Metazoa > Arthropoda > Insecta > Hymenoptera > Braconidae > Microplitis > Microplitis deprimator. Next base: position 8,958,677 of record OZ024714.1, on the reverse strand, counting down.
CAGTTATATCGTTCCCGGAGGGACTGGTAAATTGAAGTCTAGGTTTCCTGGGCTTTGCCAACAAACCTTCAGGAAATGGCGCGCTTCCGTAACCTCTTAAAGAATAAGGTTTAGGAGGTTCGTCACCGGACATCTAATTTTATTTGTAATTTTGCTTAATCGCATTGAAATATATTTAAAAATCAAAGTTTCAAAAATCATATAAACCACTGATTCCAGTGAACACAAAAACAAAATTTATATATATAAATAGATATTGGATTAGATTACCCACAAATTTCCAACCACATAAAGAAGAGAAAAAAAAAAATTTATTCTAAAGTAACGACTGGACACCAGCCAACTCGTGCTACCCCTAAGGATAGTCCTGGAGGCTCCGGATTCGGGAGTTGCACCCGAATAAGTTTCTGACCCGGTCTCTTATCTCCAACAAAATTTTCAAAAATTACCAATACTATTTCTCTCTTGACCATGCGAACATTGACTACACGAATCAAACTTCGTCTTCGCCACCGTTGTAGTCGGCGTCCTGCTTTACTACCTCGTTTTTTTGGCATGTGAGAGGAACTAGAGCAGCTGTTTCGCGCATCCAGTGAAAATGAGAGGAACTAGAGCAGCTGTTTCGCGCATCCAGTGAAAATGAGAGGAGCTAGAGCAGCTGTTTCGCGCATCCAGTGAAGGAAGGTAAGAGGAACTAGAGCAGCTGTTTCGCGCATCCAGTGAAAATGAGAGGAGCTAGAGCAGCTGTTTCGCGCATCCAGTAAGGAAGGTAAGAGGAACTAGAGCAGCTGTTTCGCGCATCCAGTAAGGAAGGTAAAAGGAGCTAGTGCTATTCCTTGCACGTCGAGGAGGAGAGGTAGTAAAGCTATTTCCCCAAAAATTCAAAATTTAACTTCAAATATTCTGAACTCCCAGATAAACTCAGATGTGTCCCTGTTCGAGCGCCAATTTGTTATGTCCAAAACGGCTTGCACCGTAATGGACAAATTATTATTATAAATATTTTCGGCCCTAGTCTTGCGACCAATAGACCGGGATCACACTGAGTAAATATCTGGAAGGGTTTTTGAAATGAAAAATTTTGAAGTACGAATTTAACTGTTATATATATTCTACAATACAGATTTCTAAAACTACGATTACAATAGATCTCGGTATTTCAAAAATAATTTGATATATGTATTAGGTGGCGACCCGCCAACGCTAATTACACAGACACAAATTACCATGAATTCAAAATTATATCGGAGATGAAGGTGGCCACGTGCCTACTCTTCTTCGTATAATTAGAATTCTTACAGTAAAAGATTCACTATTAACCTTTTCTTTAATATCATAAAATGATTCTTAAAAATTTTTGTTGGTTGGAAATTCGGTTGAATACAAAACAAAAATATTACTTAAAATTACAGTACCTGAAGGTTCTGAGGCTGGAGTATTCTTCTGGTTTACACTGAATTTACTATATTATTCGCGATTACAATTGTTTGCGATATTAACTTGATATTTCTAAACTGATAACCCAAAGTGTGAGGACACTTATACAATTAAATAAAATCAATAATGAAGTGTGAGAACACTTGTAAAAGAAACTAGTACGGAACTAGCGTAAAGTGTGAGAACACTTGTAAAAGAAAAACTAGTACGGAACTAGCGTAAAGTGTGAGAACACTTGTAAAAGAAAACTAGTGCGGAACTAGCGTAAAGTGTGAGAACACTTGTAAAAGAAAACTAGTGCGGAACTAGTGTATGGCTTCCTGTCGTACTGACCCGGAACTGAAACAACTGCGTGATTGATGTGGGTCAACACTTTTTATGTTTTCCACCGGGCCCTATTTGGTGGGTCGTTTGGGGGAAAACTGTGTCCAATCGGAGCAGTTCTCTTGTGTCTTTTCCCTTTCCCTAGGATTTTTCCGCTAGGGAAGTGGTAAAGGCATACTCCGATGCGGGCCTATGTGTGTGCGCATACACACATACACCCACATGTACAATATTTGATGTATCTTTAATTTATTGATTATACTATACATTTTTCCTTATGATAGATTTCCTTTTATTTATTTATATAAATTTTACTTATTTATTTTTATTCTTATATTTTTCCTCCTGTAAATTTTATTCATTTATTTAGTTATTTGTATAAAGTTTTATATTGATTTTTATAACTTTTATTTATTTGAATTTTATTAATTTATTTAATTATGTATATGAAATTTTATATTGACTTTTATAATTTTTATTTATTCGAATTTTCTTAATTTATTTAATTATTTATATAAAATTTATACTGGTTTTTATACTTTTTATTTATTTGAATTTTATTAATTTATATAAAATTTTATATTGTCTTTATAATTTTATTTATTTAAATTAGTAACTTGTTTAATTACTTAGATTAAATTTTATTTTGATTCCTATAATTTTTTTATTTGAATTATTTATTTAAATTCTATTGATTTATTTATTTAGTTACATAAGGTTTCATATTTATTTATTTATATAAAATTGTCATTGAATGGCGTCCTGCCGATTCATTTATTTATTTAATAATTATTAATTCTTTGTAATAATTTTCTTTTATGCCGAATTATTTATTTATTCCATGAGGTTTATCATGGAATGGCGTCCCGCCGATTCCTGTACTCATTCTTATAAATTTACTCATATTTATTAAATTGATAATAATTATTTATTCAAATATTACTTATTCAGATAATTCTTTTTTTTTGTTATTTGGATTCCTAAAATTTATTTTGCACATTCCTTGTCGAAAGTCTTTTATTTAAGAGTTATTGCGTTTTAATATTATTTATTTAAATGTTCTGGACAACGTGTCATTAAATTTATTTCTTAGGGTTTTCGTTTACGTGGACAGTTGAAAGTTTATCTACAAAAGTGCACTTAAAAATGTAAGGGCTTATAAGATTATTTTTTTTTTTTGTTTATTTTATTTATTTAACAATGAGTCATTGTTAAACTTTCCGTTGTTCTTTTTTTTTAAAATATTTTAAGTACACTTTTGTTGATAAAATATTTTGGCAATTTTATGGAAAGTGTTTCCAGATGTGCTTTGGCCTTCAATCTATTGTGACCGGAGGGGTCATTAAAAACGCATTTGGTTGTTTGCTCTAGCATTTCTACGTGCGTCAGAGCAAACAATTTACTAATTCTAAACTACATTATTTCTTATCTCTTGTGTTACTCATAAAAATAAAATAAAAAAAAATAAAATAAAATCTGGTCGCCACGTATTTTCGACAGTGAATAAATTTAAGTAAAATAATATTTCTAAAAGAGAAAATTAATAATGTCCCGCATTGGAGCCGGACGTAACAATACAATAACTGTCATGAAAAAAAAAAAAGAAAACCCGTCAATTCGTGGGCTCGATCCCGAGACCTCTTTATTCAAAGTCTGATCTGGTAGCCATCCCGACTAGAAATTTTAATGTGCGACCAATTGGGTCCCCATTGGGAAATCCCAGTTGGGTCCTAATAGGGAAATCCCCAAGAGATCCCACTAGGGCATCTCTGTTAGAAAAAATGTTAAAATGCGAAAGAAAAAAAAATAATTTTAAATAAATCAGAATTGTAATCTTATGTACTAAGAATATTATTTAGAGCAAGTGCACATGATGTAAATTAATGAAAAAGTCCCGGTGAGTGTTGGGCTCGAATCTACATCCTTCCGATTCAAAGTCTTTGATGTTGTCCACTGCGCTGACCCACGTATGTGATCGCGCAAGTGTAAATAGTATATTTATTATGATACCAAAAAATAACAGATGAACAAACAAAAAATGATATTCGGAGTGTATAGAAAAAATTTACAGCTGCCGTTAAAAAAATCGGTCTGTCAGGTGACCCTGCGAGCCAGCCTCAAAACTTCCCGCAGTTTTTGAGCTCCTTGAGCTCGAAAACATTGTCGAGAATACATTTTCGAGCTCTTCGAGCTCGAAAATACTTTTGAGTGCCTTTGTTTTTGAAAATTAACGTTTTTTACCATTTTTTCTCCAACAATATCTCTCGAACGAATTCACCGATTGCAACGGTTGAGGTGGTGATCGACGCGTTTTATTGAGTTCTAAAGCTGATCAAATGTTAAAATTGATTTATCGAGTCGTTTTTGAGAAATTTCAAAAAAACTAAAAAAAAAAATTTTTTCGAATTCTTTCGTTAACGGTTTCTCTTGAACGAATTAACCGATTTTGATGGTTGAGGTGGCATTCGACGCGGCTTACAACGTTTTAGAGCTGATTAGATTTTGGAATTAATCCATCGAGCGAATTAAAAGTTATTTAAAAAAAACATTTTTGAAAAAATGTTATTTTTGAAATATCTCCGAACGTACCCTACCGATTAAGCTCAAATTTTCAGTGCTTATAGTAAATAACAAGCCGCGTCGAATGACACTTGGACGATCAAAATCGGTTCATCCGTTCAAAAGTTACAGAATATTTACATACGTACGTACGTACATACATACATACATACACTCGGACATCATCTTGAATTTAGTCAGAATAGCTTCCTAGAACCTCAAAACGTCGACATCTGTTGGAATTTCGATTTTCACAAATCGGGGTGAAACCAATAACTTCCCGAATTTTTGAAAATTTGCAATTTTCTTAGCGGGAAGTTAAAAAAATATTTTTATTTTTTGCGGCCAAAATGGGATACCCCCTAAGAACGGTGAAAATTTTTTTGTTATTTTAAAGTCGGGTTTTCCCACTTAGATCCCACACAGAACCCAATTGGGAAAAATGACAATAATCTTTTTATTTTCAGTTTAGGATTTCCCACTTAGGCCCCACTTAGGACCCAGTTGGGAAATGCTGACTATAAAGTATTTTATTTTTGTTTGGGATTTCCCGATTGGGCCCTCATGGGGATTTCCCTATTGGGAATGCCCCATCGGGGCCCAATGAGGTCCAGATATATACAGTGGGCGTTCCCACAGAAATTTCTAGTCGGGATTATGCCAAATCACTTACTTGAAAGATGTTACTACTTGTATTGAGCTGGATACAAAGAAACTTAAGAAAATTGAAAACATCAATTTTCGCGGCTAGTTATTTTCACTTACATTCTTTTGTTTGAATAAGAATTGTGTGAACCAATAGAATAAAATAAAAAATTTTACATTTTGCAGATTTTCAATAATTTTAAATGCAGAAGTGAACAAAAGATAAAACCATATTTTTTACAATTTTCTATTTTATCAGCGTAAATCTGGCATAATTGCAGGATACTGACGGTATTATTATCACAAAATTAACGATTTCATTATTATAACATTATCGTAATATTATAGTTTTTATACAGCATTTTTTTGGTAAAAGTTCGGCATTTTTACAGTTTTTTTACAGCATTTTTTTGTTAGAAGTTCGGTATTGTTATAGTTTTTTTACAGCATTTTTTCGATAAAAGTTCGGTATTTTTATAGTAATATTACTGTAGTAATCTGGTAATTCTACAGCATAAGTACAGTAAGTATATGGCATAACTACAATAAAAAAACTGGCCAATATAACCATATTAATACCAAATTATTACGGTAAATTTACGGCATGTGCATAAATGCCGAAAATTTACGGCATTTTTACGGCATTCTCAAAACCGCGAGGGGGTGATCAAAAAATTTCAACATCTCGGAAAAAGGTTTTTTTTTTATGGGTACAAAAAAATAAAAAAAAATTGAGGAAATCTAAAATTAAAATTTTTCAAACCGTCCGATTTAGCGTGGAATGCCCCATATATACTAGGGCGTGTTAAAAAACAACATTATTATTTTATTTTATTTTTTTTTTTTTTTAGGCATCACTAGAAAATTGATAGGATACGTCTAAGCAAAAATTCTGTCAGATAATCTGCTCTTAAATTCAAGTTTTCGAGGTAGCTCATCGCATTTTTAAATTTCTCATTTAAATAACATAGGAAAATTTTTTTTTTTAAGTTTGGAATTTCATTACTCACCAGGGAATCAGTGTATCGAAAACATCAATATAAATTTTTGTTGAAAATCGAACGCTCTACAAAAAAGGTCTTCCCTGATTAAGAAAAATGATTTGCTCCATGTTCAGTGTATGTCTATACATTAGTCGATTCAAATTATTTTAAATCATTTCAAATTGTTTTGAATTATTCCAAATCATTTTTTTTTATCAGGGCTATCATTTTTTGGTAAATTAAAATTTTCTACAATTATTCGAGGTCAAAGTTCGATTCAGAGTAAATTTTAGTATTATTTGACTTTTTTGCCGAAACTATCAGACTCATCTTAAAATGTTGTAAGACCTTTTTTGTATAGATCATTTTGTTTTCCTACAAAATCTTTTACGAAGTTTCCAAATTTTTTGAAAGCCCTTTAGTTACTTGCATTTAAATGTTAATTTATTCCAAGAAATCGTATTCAGGTCGATTTTATTTGCTTACTTTTAAATACAAATTACTAAAGGGCTTTAAAAAACTTGTATTTAAGAGTCAATCATCTGACAGAACTTTTGTTTTGACATATCCTATCAATTTTCTGGTGATGCCAAAAAAAAACAAATAAAATAAAATAATAATGTTGTTTTTCAACACGCCCTAGTATATATGTATATAATTATTACTTTCTTTATTGAATTAGAATATTATATTATATTTTTATGAAAAATTTTTTTAAAGGGTCCAAAAAGTTGTTTTTGACTCAAAATAAGATTATAAATAATTTAACTTGTTATTTATCAATACTCAATGGCTTTTAAAGAATTTCATTAATAAAAAATATAGTTTTTTTAATTTATATTAATATTAGGGCGTTTCAAAAAAAAACAAGAATTTTTTTTTTTCTCGGAACTAGACTCAAAAGTTTTGTTTAGATGCCAAAATAGGCCTCTGAAAATATGAACCCTTAATATTGATATTGAGGTTGTCCGCATCGCACTTTTCGATTTCCCATCCCTCGCGGACCCGGAATCACTATAAAATCACAGTGAAATCACAGTGAGATTATAGTAAAAACATTGTGAGACCATGATGAAATTACGGTGAAATCACCATGATTTTGTGCCATTCAGTCACTGTAGTTTTATGGTTATCTCACAGTGATTCGATAGTGGTTTCACAGCAAATTCACAGTGAATTTACAGTGAACTTACAGTAAATTCACAGTGAATTTACAGTAAATTCACAGTGAACTTACAGTAAATTCAAAGTGAATATACACGGAAAAAAAATGTAGTAAATTTCACTAAAAAATATGAAAATAATTTTACTATATCCCGTTCAGTAAATTTTACTATATTAGAATGGAAACAAATCAAATAAAAATTTTAATAACTTTTAACTTTTTATCATTAGTGCTATCATTTTGATTATTATTGTTATTTATGTCATCTGTATTGGTATTCGTATCGATTTTTATTTTTAAAAATCACTTGTTTTAACCGAGATTCGAACCCTGATCTCCCGCGTGCGAATCCTTTCCTATGTCTAACGGCCTGATGTTTCGTTTGAACAAAAGTTTCTGAACTTGTAATACATATTTTTATATGCCATCCCTACCAACTTTTAATTTTATCTACACATAGTAAAATTTAATTTACAGATAATATAATCGTGTTAGCAAAAAATACATTACGTACAATAATTTTTAATATCTTCTTATGTCATAATTGCCTACCAGTAAATTTTACTAAATGTTTTGCAATAATTAAAATACAGAATGTATTTACTGACATCTGTTATTAAATTTTACTACAATATTGTAATTTTAAATATATTTTTTTCTCCATGTACAGTAAATTGGCAGTGAATTTTTGGTAAATTCATACTAAATATACAGTAAATTAGCAGTGAATTCACAGTGAATATACAGTGGATATCCTGTGAATTTCTTACTATTTTATTCGTAAACTTTAGAACTGAAAATAATAATAATAATAATAATAATAATAATAATAATAATAATAATAATAATAATAATAATAATAATAATAATAATAATAATAATAATAATAATAATAATAATAATAATAATAATAATAATAATAATAATAATAATAATAATAATAATAATAATAATAATAATTACGAAGTATGAATTACTTTATTATAATTTAGAATTATTTGGACATATTATAAATTTTTTTTTAAAAAGGAAAGCTCTAAATATACACAGTCATTCAGACGTCACATGGGAAATGATATGAACAAATGTTCGGGGCCTCCTAACCTCGCGTTCTAATGAAAACTCGATTTTCGAGTATCGAGGTAAAGAAAAGAAATTGTCACTATACCACTCTAAAGCTACGATTTGACGACTGTGATGTCAAATCATCATAATACTATAGTCAAATCATCACTAATTTACCGTGGAATCATGATGAAATCACCATTAATTTACTGTGAAATCACCATTAATTTACCGTGGAATCATGGTGGAATCACCATTAATTTACTGTGAAATCATGGTGAAATTACCATTAATTTACTGTAGAATCATGGTGAAATCACCATTATTTTACTGTGAAATCATGATTAAATCACCATTAATTTACTCTAAACTCGCAGTGAAATCACAGTGAAATCACTACTAAATCACAATGACAAAATGGCACAAAATGACTGTGAATTCACGATGAAATCACCGTATATACACCGTAAAATTACGGTGAATGTGAATTCACTGTGATTTCACTTTGATTTTACAGTGATTCCAAGTCCGCGAGGGATAAGAATAACACAGGGAAAAATTTTTTTTTTCTTCTGATTTTTGAAACTAATGAACTGTAGATGACATTGTTATGTCCATCAACTGGTTTTGTAGAGAATTGAACGCTCTACAAAAAAAGTTCCTTATCATTTTTTGATAAATCCATCTGTTCGAAAGTTATTGGAGCTGGAAGTCAAATCTACAGAAAATTTCGAGATCTTTTTACTTTTTCAGCAAAACTATCAGACATATCAAAAAATGTCATAAAACCTTTTTTATAGACAATTTTATTCCCTACAAATTATTTCCAATAAAGTTCATTCAAATTCCACATTGCTCTCTAGTTATTTTCATTTTAATGCCAAGCTCATAAAAATAATAGTCTTCTAATCGATTTTGAGAACTTTAACGTTAGAATGAAAATAATATAATAAATAATGAAATTGAATATATATTCAATGAACAGAAGCATACACTGATAGAAAAACTATCTTGATTCGAGAAAAATTTTTTCTTCAAAATGTGGTTCTTGTTTCAAAATTTTTAATTGTTTTAATTCAAGAAATAAGTCTTTGAACGAAAAAATTAAAATTCCTGGGTAAAGAAAAAAAATTCTTCGTTTGAGAATTTTATTCTCCGATGAAGCCTTTTTAGGTAGATTTTTTTGAAAATCTAACTATTGTATTTGTC